>JAQIWH010000661.1:0-43231 GCA_034695005.1 Cryptops parisi | reverse complement strand
TTTCCTGCTTAATTGTTCATAGTTTCTTAAAGAATTTTGTAAGCGGATTCTGCTATACAAATATTTTTATCGAACTATTGTATATGAACTTACTGTGTTGAAATCTTCACGAAGTCCACTTGGTATCTGAATATTTTTCACCTCTTTAATCTTTAATTTAACTCTAAAATAAACAAAATGACAAGCATGTATTGAAACAGTCGAAATTTGAAACAGTTTGTAAAAAAAAAATTTGAAACAATGTTTTTTATATGCATTGAAACAGTGATATCACTAGGGTTGGTGTGCAATAAATGACACATGTTGTTAACCCTTGATCAGCTGCTATAAACACGTTTTTCAAAGCATCGTGCACTAATAATGATGAGCATTAGAAAGTTTAACATCCGTCTAGTGATTTACCAGATATTTCCTGCTAGAATGTTATTCAAGAAGTTAGAGAAGGATGTAGTGAAGTTCTCTTAAATGCATCATGCAATTTAAGAGAATCAAATTACCATGAAGTTACCTTTAGTTTCTAACTTTAGCTTTTCCGTATGACGACGAATATCTACAGCTTTGTAGCGCTTTCCTGCCGAGCACTGCGCATTGCCACAGCTTTTGAAGGTTTTCCAGAATAACATCGCGCATAACTACAGCTATAACTAACTGGCAAATGTAAATTGAATAGATTTTAGCATTGTAGGAACATAAACTTCATTTAAGCTGGGCTTACGAAACATGTTTTTGTGGTTATAACTTACTACAGGGATACTTTTTATGAAGAATAATAAAATCTGCTGTAAAACTACACAACCATTTTATAGACAGCCATTTTGCTGTCACCCCTCTCGGATGGTGTCTCTCAGTGTGATCTTCACTGCTCCCCCTACTTGCAGCATTCTAGTGATGTCATTGTATTGAAATAGGTTTAGTTTAAGCAGACGGCAGAATATTTGCTTACTTTCTCACAGCTTTGAACATGAGACATATTATCACCATCACGAAAATCATGCCTCCTACTACACTTCCCATCACAACCCATGTTTGGTAGCTTGCTGGACCTATATATAAATTGGCAAACATTTTAACCATAAGTCAATTATGAAAAAAATAAATTTTACAAAAAAAAAACTCTCTACAAATACAATAAGTATTTACCATCCTTGGTTTGGAACGTAAAAAAGATGGAAGAGTCTGTAAAATTCATGATGTTCTTCATGATCAACTTTCCTTCGTAATTTGTGTTCGGTTTAAGATCAGTAAGATTTAAAACCGTTGCAAATGGATCATTCAGTGAAATTGATTTATCTGCAAAATAAAAACCAAAAAACTAATTTTAAAAACTATTAACCCTTAAAGAAATCTTGATAATTAGAAACAATCACTTACATGTTTTTGTTTTATCATTTGTCCAGTAAGAAATCTCATAACCTTGAACATTTTTAGTCAAACAACCATTGGAAACTTCCCATTTGATTTCCGCCCAACTCATTCCTTCCTTTATGGGGTCGAGTTTGACTTTGTGTTGATGAGCTGGAATCAAAAAGTGTTCCAATATATTAAGTCAGCATCACCCAAGTCTATATTTAATAAATCACACAATCTATACGTCCTTGAGCTGAAAACCATGGCAGTTAGCAAATTTATAGTATTTCCAAATAGACCAAATCAAGAAAGAAAATGTTCCCTATCTTGGAAGCTATATTTCCAAGTTTTGGTCTGATCATCGAACTGACACGTGCTTCTTGGTTGTTATTTTCGATATGATTAAATCAAAAATTCCAAAACCAAATCCACACCACATTCAATTAGTTGTGACTGTTTTCACTATTGGCAAGAATGAATAGACTTTTCAAAGAGCGATTTCTTATGATTCTCTTAAGCTAGGCAAAAAACTAAAATCGTTACATAAAAGCTCAATTCAATGTGGTTTTAAATGATATAAATATAATTATATGGATGTTACCGCAATGGTCGCAAAAAACGTTACCTCAAAAGAGTTGTTAAAATATTATTTAACAAGTACTCGTGTCGTATAACTACTGTACAGTATATTTACTCAGGTCTTGTGTGTATCTGACCATTTTTCTGGTTTGGTGAAACTGTTGCAAACTAACAAAAGTCTAATCAAGAACGAAACATTGGGACTAAACACGATTTTTTTTTGTAGACTGAAATAAACTCTAATCTTCAATTGGACTGAAGCTTGGAAATAATTTTTGGATCAAACCAGGATTTATTTCTGAGATTTATGGGTTAACAAGTTGGTTAAGAAACCTTAAACAGTGTTAGGCAGGTTTAGAGAGGCACGCCAACTGCTCAAGACTTGTCATATGACGCCCACAGAATACACAACCTGTTATCAAAAAATCCTAGTTTAACACCAGGACAGATATTGGAAAATTTAAGGACTTCACTGACTGTCGTATACTGTATGTCATATGGTCATCACACAAACTTTATTGTGAAAAACAAGAACGATGATGAGGTGAAAATGAAATTTTGGTTTTATGATGTAGGAAAAAATGGGAAAACCGAGAGAAAACCTGCACCCATGGTGTCTGATCAGTTCAATCCCAGGTTGGGGCAAACAAAAAAATTTCTTTCTTTTTAAAAGAAAAACCTTTCCAAACCTTTATTTGGAAATGAAAATCACACATGCATATGCCATGTTGGTCATCGATGTGAAATTTTAGATCTCATTAAAATCTATTTTTCTTGTAAAATATGGTGTTTACAAAATAATAAACTTTTCAAAAACAAAAAAAGGAAAACAACAAACATGATATAATCTAAAGAATAACAACCTGATAAACAAAATCAATAAATGTAAAAAAGTTAAACGTAACACAAAAACAAAACAAGTATTTCCTGGAACTCAATAGTGGCATAAGAACCATCCTGCAACAAAATCATAAACAACAACAAGTTTAGGAACTTTCAATTTCCTAACTTGTTTTACATGTAGTACATCTAAATTTGTACCGGAAGTCCTTGATTCGAGCTCATTCTATATATGCGATTTTGCTACTATGTGATGAAAGAAATACTTCCACATGCTCGTTATAGACAAGAACATTTTGCTATTCTGCAGTTTTGTGCAGTGGAGAACAAGTGACTGAACAGAACACTGAAGTTTTGCTGGGAATTTCAATAAACATTCGACACTCGATTCAAGCAAAGTTTGCGAGAACGTAATCCTCGCAGAACTCAAGGACCTCCGATTAAAAAATTCAGTCTTACGTGTTGTGTACTGACACTGTAAGTGATACAATGAATGAATGAATAAATGAATGTTATTACGAATATTCCCTATTAAAAATAAAGACTATCCTCAAAACGAAAACCTTAAATGAAAATAATGTTAAGCAGGGTAATAAAAAAAAAAGTCACAGAAATCACTGTTGATTCACCACAACTTCGACAACGTTTTTTTATTCCAATAGGCATTCTCGCATTTCGAATATCAGTGACGTTCACCAAACATAAACATGATTTTGTAACAAATAAACTTAGATATTAATAATTACTTTACATATAAAATTACCCAGCACTTTTCATTCCAGAATTAACCTTCACGTTGTTACTGTGCAGGGCACCTTCGTGGTTCGTGAAGTTCACCATAACAGCGTGAATGTGAACAAAGAGGGGTATAAGGTTCCCAAATCAGAGTGCATCAGAATGTTTCTGGAATTCATTAGTTCACAACAGTAACTGCATGATGGAGAATAGCCATACAGTATTATGTTTGTGTACTTTTTTCATGCCAACATGAATCAAAACAAAAACGAATATTGCGAAGGAACATGAGTCTAAACATTGAGTTTAGACTCTCTCCACGTAGTTAGCATATCAATCACGAGGTTTACTTCTTATAAAGTTAATAATTAACTTAAATTAATAAAAATATTTCAAGTGTGTCTTAGTGTCTTAGTAAAAGACAAGACGAGGATCTTCGGTATCAAGTCGCTCCGTTATAATAATGATCTTAGTGACGAATTACAACTTAAACAAACTTTGTAGATATTCAGTACCCAAACAAAAAAATAAATGTTAAAAATGTTAATCACGTCAACTTACCATTTCCAATAATACAGCTTTCCGATTTCAATCCCGAGCTAAATGTCGCATTTCTAATTGCCACTGCAAATTTGTACTTGTATCCTGAGTCGGGAGAATCGGAGGTGACATTTGTGCTATATACAGTATATGAAGATGTTGGAGTAGGTAGAATGCGAGTTGTCATCACGTTTGCTCGCATCACTTGCGAACTTGTGTTGCATGGTTTTCCTGCCACAGGTTTGGGTAAGGAATCGGTGTTTCGTTCGATGCATTTCACAATTACAAATTGGTCAACCGAGAAGTTCGATTTATTCGTTCTCCACGTCACTTCGTATATGTTTTCTGGATAGAACTGAACAGCGTAGATTTGAATCAGTTTTGAACCTACGACGAAAACAATGAGAAAATAATTATTTGTAATATGTTCAACTTTTAAAAAGGATCTTTTACAATAATCTCCAATTTCAAAATCTTCACCTGTATCAGAATTAGGAATCACAATTGGTGTCGACAAATGAGAACAACCCATTTCATTGCACAAATGAACACGAAAGTTTAGTTCATTTACATGACTTATGTTTTCGAGCGTAATTCCTGACTTAGTAGACATCCAAGAGTCGAAACCATTTGTCACTTTGTAGAAAAAGTTACTTCCATTGTGAAAATGCTTTGGAATTTCCTGATGAAAAAAAAAAAACAGAACAAAATAAAATGTCAATCAAATGTTAAAACAGTGAAAAACTCAACAACCAGTGTTCGTTATTTGTAAACTAACCTTCCAATAAACGACTAAATCAACATCATCGTTAGACGTGACTTTTTTGACATCTTCCACTACAATTTCAGGTTTCATAACTGGTACTAAAAAAAATTGAAAAAAAAAAACAACCAACCAAATAAATAAGAATAAAATAAACACAAAGATCAGCTGTAATTTTAATTGGAGATTAAAATTATCGTAATAGTAAACGATCTAATCTGTTTACCAGAAGAGTTTGTTGTGAAAGTTAAGTTTGCTTTCTTACTCCATTTTTCAGGAAATACTGTCGATGACAATTGACATTGAAAAAACACCGTGTAGTTTGTGAACGGAAGAAGATTGTACAACTTGTGAGCATGCGCAATGTCTTCTGTTGGATCAGATTTTGTGCAGTTATTGTTGTCACAACTTGGTGTGCAGTTCAATTTGTTTGCAGCGGGAACATTAAACAGTACCATCTTTTCCTACAGAGATTAAAACAATTCACCAGTTAAATCAGCCATTTAAATAGAATAAAAAAAACTGAATATTTTCAAAAGCATTATTTCCCACCCTGATAAACGTATTTTATAACCAGTGAAAAATTCTTAAGACATAACAACACCTTACAAGATAAAACAGCTTGCACATACCATATTTTAATGCTACCATTTTGTTTTCTCACTAAAGGCCTGGTCAAGTAAAATAATTGGTGAAAAGTAAGTGTGACAGCAGATGAACTGTTTACAGGTGAACGCAGCCAGTGTAAACAGTTCACGTGTTTCTTTCTTTTGCACTTTCCATTTTTTTCCATTTTATTTTACCTAGCGAATCCTCAAAGTCGGAAGCAAAACGTTGTAGTGGGGATGTGTGAAAAAGATCTACCCAGCCAGTAAGGCAAAATTTGTTTCCTTAAAGAATATTTTCACCGGTGACAAAAAAAAAATAATAAATCCGAAACTTAATAGTACTTACTTCGCATTCATTGATAGGCCAACTGCAATAATAATAAATTTTACACCGTAATCCAAGAGTAGGTTTCGATTCGACGATCCAATATAATTCTGCATCCTTTTCCGTAATGTTGGTCATTGTTATTTCTGGTTTTTTCAAGATTACTGAAGAACAAAAATTAAACAAATACCGGTACACAAAATGAAAAAAAAAAAAAATAATATGCGTAAAATCAAAAATTAAAGTTGCAAGTTTTCAACCAATTACAAATCGACCATGTAATAAAATTATAGCATTGACAGTACAGTAAGACATATAAACAATAAAATAAATGTAGGAAAAAAAAATTTACCATGTTGATCCGTTAAAAATTTCTGTGATGTTATTACGTCGGACTGTAATTCGTTGCTTCCAGTCAGTTTAACATGAAAACATGGTATAGCAACAAAGGTGGTGTCGATTATGCATCCCTGATGCTTGTCAAAATATTTTTCACTGCCACACTCCAGTTTTCTACAATTATATGAATGAAACAAACGATTATTCACAACTCAGATCGTAACTGATCATAATGCTTAAGCACAATAAACAGCCAAAGAATTCTGAAATCGCACAAAGAGTTTTTGTTGTTCGAGTAAGATTACAATAACCATTAGGCCTACTACCACATCACTGAACATGCAAGAGAACCCAACTTTTAAACAAGGACATCGTTGAATAATGAAAAGACACATGTTAACAGCATGTAATACCCTCCTCGTTGAGCTGATTTTGGGTCCTAAGCACCAAGTTTTGTTGGTATCATTGTTTTCAGGGTATTCACTTGGAGCTTTTTCTCACACTTGTGAGCAGACAACTAATTAAACTATGCAGAAGGCAAGTGTATCTCTTTTCCTTTCTTTGTCCGTGGAAAAATGTTTCCATGACAACAAGTTGAAACACTTAGCACACAAGGGAACCCATGATAACGTGAGTTTAAACAAAAAGATTAATATCTCCACGTGCTATAGCATGGGTCGCGTACTACTGCTACACATTAGAAAGCAAAGAAAAAAGACGACTCGAAAAAATTAATTCGCACTACAAACATATGCACAGAGGTTGGAACATCGAGTTTCTTCCAAGTAATAAATAAATAAAATCCGTCAAGTCCCAAACATCCGTCATAAAAATATTGTTCTGTTTTGTTTTTTATTAAACAACCCATAGACTTTTAAGTACATTAGAAAACAATTGTAAAAGTTAAATCATCTAATGCAAAATATGTTTTTTTGTAACTTTTTTAAAATAAATGCATGCATTAAAAAACAACTGTAAAAGTCAAATCATAGAATGCAAAATATGTTTTTTTTATTAATCCATGCTTTAAAGCATATTACATTACTTATTTACACGTTTTTCGCGATCCCCTCAAATGTACATTGACAAAATAATGACCAAACAGATCATTATCCCAATAGAATAGAAGAGTAACTTACGCAGAATTGCGCCAGTACTGAAACTTCCAGGTTATAACGATTGGATTTTCAGGTTGTTTCCATGTGCAATTCATCCTTTTCCAAGCCTGAGACACACAGATAATTTTTGCATTTCGTGGCGGACGATCTGTTATACAAATAAACAAAATATGCTATCAATAACGCTATTTTAGAATATTAGTTGAAAAACATGACTAAAAAAATTCCACATGCATTTTAAATGTTTATTTTGAAACTCAATGACATAAGAATGGAGTGTAGCTGAATAATCGATCACTTACGTCCAATACGAAACTGCACACCACATATTTTCTTGGGAATAACAGCGGTTTCTGTTTTCAATTTGCAAGAATAATGTCCCGAATCACGTATCGTCGTGTTCAGAATAGTCAATTGGGACGTGGCATTGGTTATAGCGGTCCATGTCGCTGATGGACTCAAAGTTGGGCGTTCTGAGTTTGTCAGGCCCCATTCGATATTTTTTGCCGAAGAAATGTCAGTGACATTATCTAATGTGCAGTTGATACGAAGAGGAGAGCCTTCTTCCAGGTAAGTATCATTTACAGGAATAACGTCTGCAAAACGAGATGCAAAACAAAATTCTTAATGTTAAATCGAAAATAGTAACAATCGTATATAATTTTTTAGAATTAAATTCGAAACAAAGAAGTTTCGAAGGGACAAATGCAATTCCGCCCCAAACTGGTAACCTCTGAAACAGATATTACAATTTTGAATATAAAACAAGGATTGAAAAAATCCTTCTCCCAACCTGAGACAAGAATTTTTGCGAGTACGAGAGGTTCCTGGTTCGATCCCCAACGGATTTTTTCAATCCTTGTTTTCTATTCAAAATTGTATAATATATATGCGTTCAACTAGAACATCCCTCAGTCATCTGCCAAATAAGGCGAGATTAAAAAACTTTAAATCTTTTCAAGAAGTTTGTATAAAAGAAGCCTGACAATGCAATTTCTGGTTAGGCAATAAAAGCAATTTGTGAAGACAAATGTGACGTTAGTTTCTTGCCAACCAGTTTTCATTGATTGGGCAAGAAGCTGAAGTCACAATTGTCAAAAAATTGTTTGACTTGCCTAACCAAAAATTGCACGCCTCAGGTGGCCTTCATGATATTTAACATAAAAACACTCATGGGCAATAATAAACAAATTGTAAGTGGTTTTTCTAATTAAGTAAAATAAAAACTTGTTTAAAAATTTAGCTTTGGTTTACCGATCCTAGTTTGAGAATCACTCCACTATAAAATTTCCGGTAACAGTTTCCTCTGATCACGTACTGTACTCGTGAAAAATTTGCCAACCTGTTCTGGAACTTCCCCAATTTCCTCAAATGTGTTGTTTAAACTTTTACCATTAGCCAGTAGTGAATAATTTATTTCTTTTTCCAATAACTCAGTTTGCCAGTTAATCAATGGGAAAGTTTGTCACCCAATGTTTATCATGTAACAAACCATAAATTGTAAATGTTTTTAAGTTTGCAATTCACCCTAATATTTTTATTGTGTCAAAATTCAAAAGCAAACTAGCCATCTAACCTACTATGAAAAACGACTAACTACTAAGATAGGGTGCAGTTTTCTTGGATTAAGCCATTCTTTTCATTTTGGTGATTCCTGAACTTGCCACTGAAGATGCCAAAAATAAAACAAAACAAAACAACAGTGCAATTCTCAATTGAAAGGATGATTCAATAACCTAAATTAAAAGTTGTTCTTCAAGGTAATTCCAAATTCGATACTTTTCCAACTATAGTTACTTTTCATATAATGTAGCAAAATTCATTCCATTTAAGTGATATGGTAACAAAAAAAAATTGTGTTAAGCTGATCTCGATTAAATTTGAGTAAATCGTCTTAATACAGTTATTCCACGACTCAATGGATAATAATAGATTTCGGAATCAACGTAAGTTAACGAATTAGCAAAGATTTATGACAAAAGTTTGACAAGGGTTAGTTCCGTCTTGGTGCACACTTGTTTCACCAGTAACCAGTCTAAGATTTACCATTATTAACCACAGCGATTACCATTATCAATCACAGCGTCCCTCTTTGTGTTATGTCTAAGTATGTAACTGTTATCATTTATACATGGTGACAACAAAAGTCCTGTTACAGCGTAACATCTACCCGGGTGGTTATAAAAAAAGTATCTAACTTCAATCGTTGATTACATGCAAACTACGTAAAAAATTATTTTGTTTTTGTATTCTAAATACGAAAACAATGGGTTTTTAAGTACATACCCGTATTCAGGGGGTGATCATGGGGGTCATGACCTCCTCCAAAACTACCTGATGAATATGATACAACGTAAAAATATTGATAAAATTAGGAAAATGTTTAACAAGTTTTTCAAATCTAATCAAGAATTAGAAATTATTTTGTAATTTCTTTATATTATAAATGTTTTATATCTAGATGTATCGGTGAAAGATGTATTTATATTAATTATGCATAAATAATTCGTTTTATTTGGTGTGTGACCCTCTCCAAACTGGAGGTCTGTTCAGGTATATGTGTAAGATTTCGAAACATTTTTTCAGAGGAATGACCACCACGTTTTCCAGACATCACTTCTATAAACGTTTGGCTTTGGGTATGTCTCAAATCACAATTTTCTCTGGAAAGTGCTTCTAGATTTTACACATGTACCTAAAAAGTCAAGCTTCTTCGAATCTTATAAAGTAAAACTCAAAAGTGACCTTGTTTTCGATTGCTGGTTGGTTGATGAATTCAAAAGTTCAAACAATAAAGGCAACAATGAAACAATTAATGAATGTTATTTTTGAATTAACATGAAATTCTCGCGCTATATCTGTATTGTTGTGTGAGGTGGTTTACATTTAAATTTCAAATAGTATTCGTTAATTTTTCAGCGGGTACAAAAAAGATTAGCCTTTAACGTTACGTAGTTTGCATGTAATTAAGGATTAAAGTTGGATATAACCGCCTGGGTAGATATTACACTGTAACAGAACTTTTGTTGTCACCATGTATAAACGATAACAGGTTATTACAAGTAGTAAAAACCAAAAGCGAGATACTAATTGGTGTTGCAGTAAATGTCTTTTGAGTTCATTATTAAAATGTTTACGTTGGGTCTCGCAACAAGTAAAAATCTGACTCCTAATTTCGTCGAGTAAGCTATTCCAAGTATCGAATGTGTTATATGGGAAGTGGAGTGCTCTCCAAGAGACTTGTTTTTGTATTTAGTTCAAATTTGAATTTACGACAAGATCTGGAATTTTTATCAAAATTGAAGTATTGCGACACACTTCATCAACTGCAAGTCAGTTATTCCTCTAATAAACCCGTCAATTTGACCGGTTTAAAATTTAAACTTTAAATTTAAATTTTAACGTTATTGAAAGCTAGATGAATAACACACTTTGATTTTCATCACCTGTAAAAGATTCTTAAAGAAAAAATTAACTTTATTGACATAGTGAACTTTTTTTGCCCTTTTCTGTCAGGAAGGTGAAAAAAGGTTTCTTTTAAGAATTTTACACTGCTGGTGATAAATTATATTTGTCATCGAGTAGAAAATTATGCTTTGGACACTCTTTTATTAGTCCATCGAATCGAGAGCTTACTTTTGCTACCATTCATTCTTGGAATACCTTTAGAAACAGATGTAGGAAATACAGGGGTATTGAGAATTGTATGAGAAAAAAAGGTAAAGCTGAGCAAATAGAAAAACGATCCCAAACATTTTACCTAGAACTTTCTCCGATACACTAAATGCCAATGCCTCAAAATGAAATCACCGAATTAAATGAGAACTTTGACGTGAACTTTGACTACGTAATTCTGATCACTCTACTAGACAGTGTTTATCTACAATTGTAAATGTGAAAGGTGACTGCATATGTAACAACAAAACACATATTAATGTCTTACAATTATTCAACAAAAAATTCATACACGCAGAATAACTGTTTAAATTATTCTCTAATTGCACCTGATAAGACGAGATAAAAGTCAAAAAGTGTTCAATATTCAAAAGCCTGCAAAATATATTCGTCGTGATGAAAATGTTTAAAAAAGAGATTCTGATTAGTGTACTAATAGCTACGTGTTTCTATTCCCAGGCGTGCACCCTTATTTATTTATGTTAATGTTAAGTTCTAGGTATGTTCATAAGTCACCTCCTCCATGAATAATTCACGAAACGATGTGCAAATGACTTTGTAATTTATAATCTCAGGTGAATGTATCCAAGAAAACAAATGCATTAAAAACGTAACTTTCTCACCCAAATCTTAAGATACTAGATAAATCTCCGTAGTTGGTATGGTAACCACGGGGTGTTTAAATAGCATTGTCATCGAAACCTCCAACACAAACTTATGAAGGTTACGATTATCTTACGATATATCGTAAGATAATTGATGCTTTGGTTACCAAAATGGCCGGATAGGTAAATATTAATAGTAATTAAACACCACTAGCATAATGCGATCTTTTGGTTTCAGTCGGACTGATGACAAACAGTTAACTGTACAGAGAAACTTCAATTTATGCGAATTCCATAGATGTGATTTTAAAAATAGCTTGTTTTGAAGCGCTTCATCAAAAACTTGCAGATCTCAGTGCGAGAAGCACGTTTTCAAGTGACTAGCCACAAAACATAGCGAATTCACGTGCAAATAGTTTGTTATTGAAGCGATTCATCGAAAATGTTCAGATCTCAATGCGAGAAGCACGTTTTCAATCTATATACGAGTTTCGTATATGCGATTTCCACAATCTGCGATTTATGCAACTTCCATGTATGAGATATTGCTGTTCCACGGGAAGGAACTCATTCCAAATGCTCGTTAAATACCATAAAATTTCGCAATTATGCGATTTTATGGGGTGATGGTGCACGGGTGAATAAACACTTATGCACCTGCACCTGCACTTTTCTACTTCAATATACAGTATATGTTACGTGTGATCGCAAATGTTAGCTCTCGGAAACTGTCCAATATAGTTGTTTCACTTTACGAAACTTTCGATATATGCGATCTTATGAAACGTTTTTGCAGAATGTAGCCCTCGCATAAATCGAAGACTAACTGTAGGTTATAATATAAATTTTATTTTGTTTAAGATATAATAGTTTCGCAGAACGTAACCGTCGCATAAATCGAAGATTGACTGCATATCATAAGTTTTATATTTTAATAAGATAAAAAAAGAATTCGTTTTACTTACATCCAATAGTATCGAAATGGAAGCATTTCTCCGCCAATAAAAGTGCAGCTTGATTTGTAATCATAAAAGCAATTAAATTCCACCAACCCATCACCATTGTGACTGATGAAAACCATGGGTTGTGAAAAATCTGACCCTGCAGATTTTCATGATGAGCACTGATTACAATATTTTAATTCTGAAATGACAAAAAAAAGAGACGATATAAAAAATCATGTCGAAATACATTTCACTTATCACGATTGATAATCATTAGTCATACAAGAATGTTTCATTCACAACTTATGAAATATTTACCACGCAAGCTGAAACGGTATTTTAGTTATCTCTATCACTTGTTTATGTATTCGATTTAGTATATGGGATGTTTTCATTTCTAAATTTTTAGCCTACGCCCAGTAGGTTCAAGCTTGTTTCCTGGAAACTGCTGGATTCGTTTCCTTGGGAAGTTTATGATATTTTGTTTTTAGAATTATTGCCAACATTTAGCACCGAAAATAATATTTACGGTATTCTATAATGTAACAGGTAATGTGTATTATATATAGGTATGTCCTGTAGAAAGTGCATTTAAAACACAAACAAGTAAATTGAATGCTGTACTGGATGTACCACATGCAAATGTCATGGTTTCAAACAACGTTTCTAAAATAATGTTCAAACGTGGAATATTGTCACCAAAAAAATAGGCCTCTTCATAGGTCTTACGTTAGGCCACCATATTTTCCCTTGACTTAAGACATTTAAATCGTAGCTTATTTGTAGACATTTAAATTCGTACTTATTTTATTTTGAAAATGTCAACTATATTGGAAATTTATTGCACTCGACTAGATACAGGAATAAAACAAAACAAAAAGATACCAACTTTGGTATATTAAAAAAAGACAATTTTATCGTTAATGATAAAATCAACAAAGTTTGTTTGTTTTAAAACTAATCCTAATGATCTATACTCTCTTTAATTTATAGACATTCGGTGCGCTTATATCAGTGACTGTCTATTAAGTAAGACACAAGTAGCAAATTAATATTTAACTCTGAACTGCAGTACAGAACACGTATACAGTATAAAGTAGAAAACTAAGACTAAAGTCAAAAAAAAAATAATAAATAAATAAATAAATAAATAAATAAAATATAATTATAGCTTGAAACTTTGTACACAAGTATACGCTGGTTTTCGATCGCAACTCTAGCGCGCTACTGGTGGTGAAAAAACGAAACACCAACTGTATACCGTTGTCGTCCACTACTCATTTAAACGTACAAACCATATCGTTAATGATGCTATACAGTAAATAGTTAGCAACTAATCCGCTAGGGAGGAGTGGCCCAGTATCGCCCTCTTTGACACGAAAACGGCCTATATGCAAGATGTTTCAAAAATGCATATAATAGTATACAAATTTCGTTGTTGAACTGCTATGCTTAATTTCTAAGTTAAAATACCGTAATTAGTTTTTTAATTGCAAGGCCTGGTGTAAACGGGTGTTAAGTAACATTTTTACAATTTTGAGTAAAACGCATTTAAAGATCTGAAGCCTTGTTATTTGCGGGCTACTTCACCCTTCTTGCACTATTATCTTTGCACATATTGTTTTTTGCTCAAATTTATGCGTCAGGACGATAGAATTGCACCTAACACATTCGAAAATGCTTCAAACTCATTCTTGACAAATATGTTACTAAACACCCTTTTACACCAGGCCCTCCAATTAAAAGTAGATGTTACAAACGAAATTTAAAATTTAATAATCAAATCATATTATAATTGAAATGTATCTGTGTTGTGCTGTTTGAAATTCATTACTTAACTGTTTCTGGGCGTCATTCACATTATCAGTACAAATTCATCATTCCAAAAAAATATGTACTCACACTTTTTTTAGCCCATAATTAGTAACATCTCTTCTTTTTTAAAGTAAAAATTAGCTTCAAAAATAGATAAATGTCAGATTTACGTTTGAATAGCGACATTTTGTAGGCCTACTAAAGTGGTACCGGTACAGGAAATGTGAAATCGTAAATAAGTTTAGATAAGTGGAGAAATGAAACAGCAACACGTTTCAAACAAAACACCAATAGTTAAAGTAAGTGTACATTAACTATTTTTTGGGAGTATCATGCATATATCCTACAGACACACAAAACATATACAGTATCTACAATAAATACATACAAATATCCAAAATAATACTCAAACTTTGTTAGTACTTTTCCGTTTGCCGAGAGACACTGGTAGAGGGCGTTAGTGGCTGACACTACTTGTATCACTCAACATGTTGCCAATTGTTCGTTTATTGTTTTTAACTAACCTTAACTGAGTACTAGGTTAAGTTAAACAATACAAAAGGCAATTTGCAACATGTTAAGTGATACGAATACTGTTAGCCACTAACGCCACCACCAGTGCTTCTCGGCAATTAAAAAAGCACCACGTTTTTGTTTATACACGGTACTAAAAACTATACATAAAAACAAACTTGATCTGTACATCAGTCTGGTCACTGTATAGGTTAGTATACTAAATTATACGTTTAACATTCAGGGGGGTGGTCAAACATTTTTTGAGCAATTGACGCAAATGCGCAGTATATCTTATCATTTCTATTAACGTTTTAAATTATTTTTAAAAAAAATCATCTTGACCGATCAGTTTTTGGTTTTCGATGTTTAATAGGCGATAATAAGTTTTAAAGTAAGTTTGGTTGACCGAAAACTAAAATTAATGGAGTTTCTATTTCATTCTTTCAAAAAAAACCGCTGAAATGGCAAATGGCCAATCACCTTGATGAAAAATTAATTCATCCGTGAGAATTCTGTCAAGTTGTCGGTTTATGTAATTTTCAATCCTGTTACTTTCATTACGGTAATCTATAGCCAACAACACGATTTCAAAGAAATTGCCACAAGCTTGATTTCTCAGAATAAACCTAGCCAAAAAGATATGGCTAACTTTAGAAAGTTTCCTATGCATCAACATCCTGACACTGAAAATATAACTATATATCGATTTTTTTTTCCTTCTCTCCATCGATAAAAAAATTGAGGTTAGATTGTTTTTTTTTTTCTTTTCTTAGTTTAAGACACAGGCAAGGCAATAAAAATGTTTTGATAACTCTCGAGAGTGTTTTATAGTAAAAACAGAATACAAACCTAGCATGTTTTGATAGCATAACCCTGTTCTTATTCACTCATCATCGTGTAAGATTTCAACATTTGTGAAGCGTAGACGTTCATAAAAGACGTTCATAAAAAGTGATGACCAATATTTAAAAAAATTACTTTCTTTACCCTTTTTATGTTTTTTACATTATATATTATACGTGATATATATTATACATATTATACATTATATGATGTTTAATAGATACTTGTGTATGAAACAACAGCCACTGCCATGGGAGTGGCATAGGATTGCTGTTGGTTTAACTAATCTGAACTGGTGTTTATGGGTATAGTACATTGCTACGTTAAAAAAAAAACACTTTAGGTAAATTAAAAAGTAAGTTAAAAAACATAAACCAATTTAACCATTAGTCATAAAATTAATAAATTTTTGTTTTAACTTACCTAAATTAGTCTCTACCCATAGGCGTGTGGCGCCGCCATCCGGTGGTTGTTGTTTAATACACAAGTACCGTTTCATGTCATTACAATATATAGTTATGATAATCAGAATTTAGTTAAAAACTATATTTGACTGACCGTTTCTAGACCTCTTTTAGACCATACAATTATAGGGTTTGGCAGCCTTTGGTCGCATTACCTACCCTAACTTTTGTGATTGAGGTCAATCGGATTTTGACTAGTGAGATCGGGTTTTTCCCGAATTTGTAGCCAATATACATTTAAAAAAATCATTAAAAAAAAACAAATTTTTATGAAACATTTTTAAACAAAATCTTATAGGCCTGTGTCTAAAATTGAGAAAAGCACTAGCAATTTAAATTTCGAAATACAATATATGAAAATACTGTTATTATAGTGTACTAAAAAAATTGAATGATGACATCGTTTTTACGTGTTTGGTGTCATTACTCACTCTTCCACTTTTACAAACTTCTTTTTTTACAGTATACATTATACAATGTTTAACTATTGTAAAACCAAAAATGTTAAAAATGATTTCACAATAGTTATACAGTTAAAAAGTAACTAAAAAAAACATATACGAGATATATAAAAACAATGAAAATTCATTCATAGTATCCTTTGTCTAAATTGGAAATCCCATTGAAACCTTTTAAATTTGAAGTGAAACACACCTATTGTGAATGCCGTTCTTAATAGTAGTACACTTAGAGAAAAGTAAAAATGATGACATCGTCTTACGTGTCTGTGTCATTAATCACACTTCCATGGAGTGGAACTTTTGTTGACTTATATTTGTGGGCGCATCCACTTGATTGCTACATCGCAAAAAGAATATGCTTAACCAGCCACAGCTCGCACACGAAAAAATTCCCTATGCACTACGTTTCCGCTTCCTTATTTCCTAACTTCCAAAATTGAAGATTACAATTAAAGGAAGTTCACTTTTATGATAAGCAACCCTTAAGTGGCAGTTTGACAGTGATTTTATTTTATTTTATTTTATTTTTTTTTTAGTAACTTTCTTTTATTTTTTAAATATATTCAGTTGGTTACTCTTAACGTTTCGCCAACAAAGTGTCAACGCCCATTGCTCGTGTTTCATAATGAAAAATTTTCCATTCAGTTCACTTCCCTTGGCATTTTTGTTTTCATTTAACGACAAACAACAACAACATAATACACAAAAAAACGGTGTTTATAATTTTGTTTGAAAAGGTGGTTATCAAAGCGCAAAAAAAAAGTTTTTCATTCATTTCAATCATTTAACCAGTTTGACGTTTATAGCATGACCGTGTGCTGAAGACTGTGGGAGAACAAAGTGTATCTTAAAAGCAAGATGTAGAGCACATAATAATTACATGGCAAGCCGAAGGCACATGGCTCATGTCTAAAAAGCTTGCTGGAGCCATAGCTATGTTATTATGTGTCGCCTCAAAGACGCCTAACTTATACACACACCAATCTAGCTGACGTTTTGTACTCAAACACTATGTAGTCAACGGTCAAAAATACATCTAATTCTAGGAACTAAAACCCTTTTATTCGACATATTAAAAATAAAATACCAAAAAAGTTATAATAGTGAAAAATGTATCATCATGACTACTTTTTTTTTTTAAATTACTATTTTTTATAAACGCAATATATCATCCTTTTTGATAATGAAAAAAAAAACTGATATAAAAATATAAAAAAATAATTTTATATAGTATATACTATCAAGTTAGTTTTATATTTGCGCATTCTTATAAATGAAGGGCCTGATGTAAAAGGGTGTTGAGTAACATTTTTGTCAAAAATTGCATGGATGCGTTTTTGAATGTGTTCGGTGCAAGTCTACCCCCCTGATGCATAATTTTGAGCAAAACAACGATACTTGCAGAGATATTTGTGCAAGAAAAGCCCATAGACAGCAAGGCAAGCTCAGATCAGTGAACGAGTTTTTCTCGAAATTGTAAAAATGTTACTTAACACCCTGTTACACCAAGCTCTTCAAATTATGTAGTTACAAGTTATTTTGTACTTTGATCAATACTTGTATTGGTTAATATTAATTATAATTTAACCCTATACTTTTATTAATACTTATATAATTTTAGAACTGTTTTTATAGTTATTTGGTTTTAAGCTTTATTTTTTGAAAGTTCATAATTTTATAGATACATATAATTAAACTATGGTACTTTCTGATTAGCTGAGAGAGCCGTTCGTGATGCTAGTAACTGACGTGTTGTTGTCGTTCTTAACTAAACTAATCTAGTCTTTATGGGTATAAATGTAAGTATTTTATGATTAATACTAACCTGAACTGGTATCTATACACTGAGAGACTAGTTTAAGTTAGTTGAAACAACAACACGACCTACTAGCGCCACAAGGGGCTCTCTCAGCTAATCAGAAAATACCAAACTTTTAATGTGCTTGAATTTTTTGATGAAGTGATCAATAATATATTTTTAAAACTACAGGAAATCCTCGATTCATGCGAATTCCTTAAACTATGTGATGAACGAAATCCTCCTACGTGCTCGTTATATGCTAATAATTGTGCTATTATACAATTTTATGTGATGATGTACAAGTGACTGAGCGTTGTTTATGCGGTTTTCGATTTATGCGACCTTTTTTTTTGAGATATTTAAAATAGAAAAAAAAAACATTAAAGCTAAACTTCAGTATAAAACCCATAAACTTTCTGCATAAAAACTATTACAGTATATATAGTTGAGCCTCGCATTTTGTGGGGAAAATATTTAACTAGCTGTACTAGCGAAAATAAAAAATAAAATTCGCTGATATGCGTATTTGATTAGTAACTTAACCTCGACTCACAAAAGCACCACCCAGTGTAAGCTTCAATAAATGGCCCAAGAGGTTTACATTGATTCAGTTAGCCTAGATCGCATATTAGGGAATTTTAATTTTTATTTCCGCCATTACAGATCAATATACAGTATTAAATTTTCCACAAAATTGGAAGTTCAAATATATATCTTTTATGCAGAAGTTTCGCGGGTCACATACTAAAGCTCATCGAAAATAAATTTAAAATTTAAGTATGACATAATCTATAAACAACACACTCACAAACATCACAAAATAGAATAAAACGTCAACAATAATACAAAAAATATAAACTTATGTTGTTTTTTTTTAGTAATTACAAGTACTTTAGTAATGTTTAGAAATGTTATTTGTTTAATTTTTTAAGCTTTGAAAAACCCAAAAACCCAAAAACTATTAAATACAGTAAACTTAAAAGTTAAGATTAAAAATCTTAAATTTATCCATAAGTTAGAAATATTTTTCTTTTTTAATATAGATTCAATAAAAAAAATTTGTTTAAAAAAAATATATGAATAAATAAAAAGCTATAATTTATGTGGAAAATTTCCAAGTGTAACTTGATCTCTACCAGGATTCAAAGTAGCGTAATAAAGGTATCTACTGTATAAATTCTAATATCTTTTGTACCTTATATGAATTTCATTGCACCTAAGCACATTTTATTGGTTCGTTAAAGATGTTTTAAATTCATTTGCTTTCAATACATTTTTATTATAGAGTGCTTCGATTTTTACAACCATAATAAATTTTCACTTCGAGCAATAAAAATATAAAAAGTGTACAAAAATAATATTAAATACAAGGGCTAAAAAAAAAAAATGGAAAAATATTACTTGGCATAAATCACATCCTAAACTCCACATAAGCCAATAAATATGACTCAATAAATAATTTTAGCACAATCGAAGCCTATACGTAAAAAAAAATTGAAGATAAAGAAACGAAGAGGAGGCAAAATAAAAGGTGTTCTTTCAAAATGCTTATAGTTCAAGAAATCTCTATAAAAGCAAACTTGAGACGAAGATTTGGTTGGAAAGGATCCAGTTATTACTTTTATTGTTGAAATATTTTATTACTTGAATCTTGACAATCGATTCCACTGAAAACCTGCACCTCGATTATACTTTTTAACAAGTAAATAAAAAAAAAGGTGTAAACTTGAATACTATGCGGTTTCGAATGACAACAAATGTCAAAGCGTACGGTGGCTAAAGTGTACACAAACGTAGCAAAAGTGGTATAGCAGGATGTTTCTTACGTATTCATAATATGTAACATATTATGTTACACACTGTACAGTTTGTAAATGACAGTCGAGCCTCTTATAACGAGCTACTACGAAATTTCACACAAAGAGCGTGAAATTGCCATCGAGCTTCTTTTATTATTATTATTTTTAACAAATCTTATTTATTTTATTTATGGGTATAAAAAATGTAATTGGGGTGAAAGTGAGTGAACTTTGTAGCCTACATCATATGGGTTATCTATGTACGTCCATGATGTGAACTAGACATTTGATTATAGAAGTCTGTCAGTAGAGAAACACTGAGAATTTGGCACAGATTAAGCACTTATATACAGAATAAACTACTGTTCGTCGTACAACGAATTTTTTCCCATATAACAAGGATTGTGCCTGCACGAATTAAACTGATTGTATCAGCAGGCTCAACTGGGTTCTACAACCAAGTACCACTAAAACATAACATTCTAGTGTAATTTTATAAAAATTTGTGTTTGAGTTCTTTATTTATTTTAACAAAAATATTTGTGAATTTTAATTATTTCATCAGATTTTTAACTCGTTGTATCAGGCTCAATTGTACCTTGAAACATATACAGTGGAATCTAGTTATTGTGATCACTTTGAGACTAGACAACATCTGATAACATTAAGCGATGGATATAAAACATCAATGTATTGAGATCGACTGATAATGCTAACAATAACCGATTAATATCATTATCTCAGTGATTATAATAACCGAATTCCACTGTAGTTATTCAACTCCTGAACGTAACACAGTTTGTTGTTAGTAACGGGCTACTAAGTAATATAATAAAAACAATAATGAAGATTACAACAATTTTGCTGTTTGTTGTCAGTATTTTCAAGAGGTTACTAAATAAAAATAAAAACACAACAATAAGAATTATCATTCTAGCACCCATCATTGTTGACGAACATACAGCTAGTTGTTGAACATAACATCCTAGTGTTATTTTTCAATTTTACCATAATTTATGTTTACATTTGATTTTTTAAATTTATTTCATCAAAAAAAAAAATTTTTTTTCTTAAATATTATTTGGTTTTTTTTATCGAATTTTACTTCAAAATCTTAAGATTCAAATTGATACAAGGTGATGCAAGATTCGCAAGTGGCACCTTCTAAATAGCACCTTACAGCTGGTGCCCATAGTAGCAACCTGTGTATATTTATAAGTATAATAGGCGATTCGAACTAACATTTTCGGTGTAGCAAAGTTGAAGGAAAAAAAAAACACCTTTAGTAGCGTGTAATTTTACACACATGATAAAAGCAAAGGTAGCAACTAGGAATGGTCGGATTCTTACCTTTGGTAGCTTTAAGTAACCATGATGCTGGCCAAATGATACATTCGAATAAGCAATCATCGGAGGTGGGTGGGAACGTGCATGAATGTGAATTACTTTATATTCCTCCTCAGCATAATAAGAGAATTGGAATGCACTTTATATCCTGGACTTGGATCGCCTAAAGAAATGATAAAGAAAAGAAAGCCATGGAGAGTTTTCTTTAGCAGTCTTAAGAAATGCTATCTCCACTTGTTGGGTTAATATTTAAGAAATGAAGTAAAGTAATTCAACCTAGTTTGTACAAATTCTTCAACAAGTTTTTCGTGTCAAATAGAAACACTTATCATATTAAAATAGTTTTTAATTATTGTTTTCCACCATGGTGTTAGCGTAAAAACGTGCGGTCATGTAGCGTAACGTCATTATGTTGGTTTTTTGTTTTCGTTTTTTCTTTTTAAGTTTTAAGGATTAAGCGTGAAGCTGGTTTTACCAAATGACAACATTAGTAAGACATTACCTTTTTATTGTTTGTTTTTTTCTGAATGAACTGAATCAACATAAAGTCCGTGTTGATTTAGTCAATGTCAACATTGGAGCCCGTGTTACAGCACGAGTTACTTTCAATATATTTGAATTGCAATATTGAAATATATTAAAGATATATTAAATTCAATATATTAATATAAATATAAATAATAATAATAATATATTATATATATTGAAATATATTAAATTCTTCCTGAAATACACCTCATAATAGCCCTAAGATACCCTCGTGTATAGTAATGTACTAACTATATAACTATGATTCTTGAGTGACGTCAATATCGAAGTTAAACTCGATATAATCGAGTACTTTGGTCTTTGTCCCCCCCTACATCTACATTGGTATGCATCCTAAATTTGACCATGAATGAAACTAGACTGTACACTTTCTGAGTTAACCGTCGCTTGCGACGGGAGTAACACACTAGTATACTATCAAAATTTCTATACACGTTAAAATTATATACGTAGTTGTTTAATGAGATTTGTTTAGTTCGCTCACGTTTTCATTAGTTGTTGCTTTGTTTTGTTCTCCGATCAAAGTTTTTCTGGATTAACCATTTTGAAAAACGCTACTGTCGAACCATGAAGATTTTCGGATTATGATAAAGCACCGGGTTAAAGAGGTTCGAGTGTATAAATAAAACAATACCAAGCCAAAACACACAAACTATCTAAAACTGTGGGTTATTCAAAATTTTCGACAGCATGGTACATTCATATTATGTACACACAACATACAAATGTTACACTTTCTTAGTCAAGGGGGTGTTTCTGATATCAACTTTGGGGTCTGAACTATAGATTTAAAAAGTAGCAAGATCAATGTAATACATTTTTAGTTCTCAAAATATAAATGTTTTTCATTATTTGTTCCAAACTGTGTGTTTTTTTCAACCTTGATATGGCCACTGCAGCATAAATTCGAGGAATGAGCACTCCACAAAAAAATAATTCTGGCTACAAAAATGTTATATATTCAATTTATAATTCTATACATTCAGAAATTATATTTATACAATGACTATACAAAAAAGTTGTGTACCGTACATTGAAAATACAAAATAAATTTACAAAATAATTATGTGTGTGTGTGTGTGTGTGTGAACATAACGCGGTTTGTTGTTAATAATTAGTTACTAAGTAATAATAGAAACACAACAATGATACAACAATTTTAGCACCCGCCATTACTAGTCACTTTACGACTATAGTAAACAAATAAATACATTGTACACAACACTCTTTGTAATAACCCTGAATAAATGTCTATTATGTTAAATGGGCAAAGTGTATATTCCAGAAAATGTATAGAATGTCTGCAGCTTTTCAGCAAAGTACCGAACCAAAAGATTTATTTTTTGTAACTAGACATTCTATATTTTGCCTAAGCATTACAAAATACAAGTTTAAAAAAATATTTTTATTCAACACATATTTAATGATAAATACAAAAAAAACACGTCAATCCTGGTTAGGTTATGCATTTAATAGATATCTCCTTAGTGTATACTTCATCATTACATACATTTATGAATTTTAGGCAATGTGTACAATTCCTAGGCACATGGAATTTACAGGTTGTTTTTGTTTCACACTATGCTGATAATAAACAGCAGTGAATATAACCTGTCTACAAAAACTACATCGTTTGACTATGAGAGATAATCCTAACAAAATTTTGTCATCCTATAATTTTGAATACAAAAACTATGCATCAAGTGTTAATAGCCTATGTAACATTAAAACAGAAAGAGAGGTGTAATTATGTAATGATGAGCATGCATGAAATATTCATGAACATTTCAACGTTATCAATGTATTTTTTTAAATAAAGTGAAAGGTAAAATGGCAGCAAAAAAAAAAACAAAAACACCAAAAAAACATTTAACTGGCCAAGTTTTTTAATCAAAAATTCCGATGTGTCATTTGCTCATGAACAACATTCTTATTTCTATTTTTTTTTTGGTTGGTAAAAAGTATATACAAAATAAAAAACTGAATTTAATAAATAAACTGGCTGATGATACTTTTCTTTTATGATCAGTCTCAGTTTTAGTTTCTTTTCTTTTTATTAATGTTAATTTGTAAATGCCAATAATTGCACTCCTGCAAATTTTTATGTGTTCAAATTTGATCAGCTATTAGAATACATTACTAAACAAGTTTCACGATTAATATTTACGTATTGAGTGCCAGGCACCGATGATATTCCATTCGAATAACAATATTTTTTTTTATTACTAAAATGATTTATGAAAAATATAAATAAATATGTATATGAACAAGACTTAAAATTACCATTGTCTGTGGCTAAAAATATTCTATAGAAACAAAACATAAATTGGTGGGTGTGATAGCGATGACATACCAATATGTACATGTAATGAAATACTTACGTATGTGTGTAGTACTTGCTATAATATATTACTATGTGTATATTACCTGCATATATATTGCACATGTATGTTTTATCGGCAATGTATAGAATCCAGGTATCCTATAGAATTCTCATGAAATAATGTCTTGTATACAACTGTTTAGGTCAGTTTACATCATTTTCTAAAACCCAAATTCAGGCCCAGTATTTTAAACCTAACTTAAATTCTTGTTTAACGTGACTATTTCAATGGTGATTTAATACATTGCCTAAATCAGGTTTGACATTCTATAAAATACCTTGATTCTGTACATTGACAGTGACATATAATTTTACATTAATAATCTAGTAATCAAGGTCTTTGTGTAGATTGTCTCTTCAATTAATACAAATTTTGAGAATAACTGTATTTAAATCTCATGCAAACAACTAGATTGTAAGTTAACTCTTAAACTGGTTTTTTGGTGTTAACCATATTCATTTGAAAATTATCCAGGACTAACAATCCAAAATGCATTGAAGGTGAATCATGTCAGTTTGATTTATCGATAATTTTGTTGTTGTGTTATTTAATATCGTGCCAAGCCAAGTTGGGTGTTGTATACAAGTTGAGATGTAATCGGTTAACAATTCAATGTATTGGTTTCAGAATATACATTACATGTTTTATTATTGGTTAACGCCATACAGTGAATAACTATCTGTATCTCTATAAATAATTTGACATTTTCATTACGGTAATTTGTATGAACTTCTGTACCAGAGTCTAAGTCGCAGTAGTTCAATAAAACTTAAGACGACATTTGTACTTTGACCAAAATCGGTCGTTTTCTTAACTCAAAACATTCAACTCATTGCACAACATTTTGGCTGAATGTCACTCGGTCATATCGGTGCAACAGTTGTATCATTCTGAAATTGAATTCGGAAATCTGCGACTGACGCACAGTATTCGTCACGTCAAAGTTCTTCACCTTATAACGGATAATCCTTTACCTTAACGAAGTACTTCAAATTTATTTTTATTTTTTCTTATTCGACACGTTTGTCACAAAATACAAATACAAAAACAGGAAGGCCAAATTTGGAAATACTAAAAATAAAACTTAGTCTAAACCATAAATGTGCTTCACGAGTGGAGTATTAAATGGTTTTTTGTGTTCTTTAGTAATCCAATTAACAAACATACCAAATTTTCGTAATCGAATGAGAAGGTTTTGTTCCGTTCCTCAATAAATATTATAAGAATAACGGGCTTTTAAAGAGTTAGGCACCGTAAAATTGAGACAAAACTTATAGGATGTACATGTACGACAATTGGAATGGGACATTCATCTTATGAAAATTTCTTTCCAAATTCAAATTCCACCATAAAAAAGTTTATCAGTTGCATATGTTCAACAAATGAAGGCCATAATTACGAAAAGTAAGGTTTCATCGAACAAGAGTGACTCCAAGACAGCAAAGCTCTTAAGACTCTTGTGGTCAACGAGCGGCAAAGACAAGACAACATGGACCAAGAAGAACACTGACAAATGATACATAAAGTTCACTCTTCTTACCACAAAATGGATAGTAGTTGATCCAGTGTTCTCTCCGGCTAAAAGGGTCGTAAACCTGAGCAAAGACTGGCAGCAGAGTTTCTAACCTTTGCACCGTTTAGCGTTGCAGCGATGGCCGTGTCAGGAACGAAACTGGGCAACATATGGATAATTCATAACTTCCAAGCTGTGGCTCACTTCCACCCTTTCCTGGGTAAGATACAAAAGTAAACACACCATTGTCAACTTTGGGCAATAGATGTCGATGTATTCATTCTTCAAACCACAACTACATCAATAACTGACTTCTGTAAGCCAGAGACTAGACAAGCTTTTACCACAGGCTGGTGATGAAGGATCATCACCACCACCATCATCATCATCATCATTGGCAAACGATCTGTGACGTAGAACACGCTGGAGGGTTAACACCGACTATTCGTCTTACCTGTTATTAACACGCTTCCAAGGAGAATGTGGGGCCAAGATATTGCGAGGAGAAGCAAGAAACCATTGACGTCACATCAGGAATTAGTTTACTTTTTTTTTCGTGAAATATAAAAACCGCGCCATTCCAAGAAATTTATTCCCCTTCGTTTCGTTCAATGTCCAAAATGGAAGAAGAATATTTTATATAGTTATATGAAAAAAAAAATGATATTGAAAACGAGAATTTAAAACAACACGTATCAGAAAATGTTACATATATATTTTTTTTTTGTGTTGAAGGATTTGATATTATCGCTGTTTGTGATGAGTGAAAAAAGTCGTGGGTAACAGGTATTACAGTCAGGTGTTTTTTTATAGCCTTAGGGGAGAAAGTTTAACCATGAGAGAGAGAAGTCAAAACTTTGCAGATTGTGGTTTCTCTGGCCTCTGGGCAATACTGAGAATTTTGAAAATTGTAAAGTGAAAACCCATTCGGCTACTCATTTGTCAGTTGTTGAGAGAGAATTCATGCAGAATTAAGCAGCCGCAGAAAATAAACAAAAAACACACACACACAAAAAAAACGTTAGCTAAATGAAAGTAAGTCAGAAAAATATAAGGAAACAAAACGGTGAAGGTGGCTAAACAAAATAAAGATGGGGAGAACAAAATTGTATCTCGAAAAGTGAAAATGTTTGAAAGGGTAAAGATAATAACGGTCGTAAAAATAGAAAGGGTGAAAAACGGGTTCTAAAACAACTTCGATCCTACTTGTTCGTATTCGTACCTTCGGGATAAATGGAAAGAGAAGAAAAAGGAACCAGGAGAAGAAATTTGATATTAACCAAGAACATATTGAAATGTTGTTTTATTTAAATCGTTAATTTATATCTCGAATATCAAGTTAATTAAAAACTTAATCAAACATTCGCTGTGCAATGTGAAACTAGCTGGTGAACGACATGCAAAATGTGACCTGATCTTCTGAAAAAAAAATAAAATAAAATAAACACCATGTTAATTTATTATTCGGATTTCAAAGAAAATTTTTTGTTTCGGTTATAGTTGTTCAACACCGAACGGGAAACTAGTTAATAACTGTCGTCAAAAAATTTATATTATATCAGGGAAGAAGTATTTAAAAATAACGTGCTTGATTATGATAAGGAACTACATTAACGACTATAAATAATTGTAGATTTATGCTATTTTAGTGTATTTTTTTTTCTTCTATAAGTTCCGTCATTATTCATCTACAAGTTAATAATATAAGTACATCTATTTAATACACTTGCATATAATTCCTTGATTATTTTTTTCTGCTTTATCATCAACATTTTGATTCATCAAAATGAAAATGCAATGCTGATGACAATCTAGAAAGTGATGCACAAGGGGCGAGTGTTTAACCAAGACGTATTATACTGAAGTAGTATAATGTTATAAACTTTAGTATAATATGTCATTGTTTAACCCACACATTTTCAAATCATGAAAAAAAACAACTTCGAATAAAATAAAATTATTTATTTATTTAAAAAAAACATTAAACTCTGACAATAATTGTGAAAAATTATGTTAAATAAATGGAATCCGGTTTTTGCGATCACTCTAGAACCAGAGCTTTTTGATAACAATAACCGGCTTATAAAATTGAACAATGAATATGAAACATTAAACAGTATTATGTGATATTAAATAATAACAATAGCCTATTGATCACATTATCCGTGAGTATGCTGTCCCTGTCAATCGGCTATTGTTATCATTATCAGTCGGATATATTTACTGTAACTAAAATTCAACTTTAGTCATACTAGACTAAATCACAACATGTGGGACACCAGTAGCCGTATATTATATGTTGTACTAGCTGTATGTTGTACTAGCTGGTGATAGAATTGTAAATCCGCATTGTTGTGTTTCTATTATTACTAAGTAACCATTTAATAACAAAAAGTGTTATATTCACTCACACACACAGACAGATCTGGAAACTATATAGACTCTACATGGTTTTCGTATTATCATGGTATTTAAAAACGTATTATTCTCTATATTATAGAAGATCATACGTTTTTACATAGATAACAATTGAAGGGCTCGGTGCAGTAACCAGGTAGCTTCAATTTTTTGTAGCAGTGGCGCTACCTCCGCTCAAAACACCTGGTTCATATTGTGACAGTATTTTTTAGCCAACCTTTTATGCCTACCCTGTAATTATACGATTTATCTGTGTTCACTATACATGTGATTTGAAAGATGGAACTGTTGAAAATCGAAAAAAATTGCATTGAACCGAATGGATTCATTACGAATTTTAAAAATGAAGCTACCTGGTCACTGCACCGAGTCCTCTTTTGTAAAATTGTAAATGTTACCAAACTTTAATATATAATTAAATTTTTTTTTGTTTTTTAAAATTTAAATTGTTGTATTATATTATCAGAATGTAATTCCTTATATCATGTCATATCTTTTGGATCAAATCATCCGAGATAACAGAACCAATAAAATGTTTCCAGCGTAACCGATCTAATAACGTTTAGGAACTGATTAAATTTATCTCATCGGTTAATATTTTGCTGCAATATCAACGGATTTTCAGTTTTGCTGTATCAACTTTGAAAATAAAAACAAAACCACACACACAAAAAAAAAACGATATTAAACTGAATTAACTGTGGAGCACAACCACTTCATTTGGATATTCTAAATTAAATACACTAACCTACATACAGGAATATCAACCATGACGCATAACACACACTGTATAATTGAACTTCTTTCCCCAAACAAAGTACAGTACTGTACTCACTGTACTGTATCTGATCATGGAGTATAAAACATTTCTTTAAAACATTTTCTTAAATAATACATTTAATAAAATGATAATTACAATACAGGAATAATTTAATAAATTATCCCTAATAGACTCTATTATATCTCAAAAAATGATACGTACCTTCAAAATTCTATAAAAGTTCAAGGCAGATTTGACAACATATTAATGCATTCGCGACATTGGCTTCTACATTCGCGAGGTTCTTCTCACAGCCCTTAAAATTGGTTATTCGTGAATATGCAAACTCGCGAATAAATTCGCCAATGTTTTTTACTCGGTCATCCAAATGAAAGATTTGCGGTCAGTTGGCTTAGATCGCATATTAGAGAATCATTTTTTTCTTAAAAATAATTTTAATTGGTAAATAAAAGCCTCTGCAAGCACCACCAGAAGAAATCTAATAACCGACCCAACCCACTGTATACTATGATTCAGTTAAAGTGGATTCGCACATTAGCGAATTTTGTTTTTCTTAAAAAATATAACTGCATTTCCCCCAGTTTTCCACTTGTGCCATTTTTACCAGGTACTTATACAATACTACTATACAGTACTTAGATATATTATACGGTTTGAAATCCATTTATTAATAAACGGTACGCTATAAAAGTCCCAAAATTTAATCGGGTGTTCTTCTATATCCACAAGATACACTGATTCAAACGTTTAATAAATCCAATGTTTATTTTGTTTTATTTTTATTAATCTGTACAATCCCCACCATAATACCACTTTTGTGCAGTAAAAGTCAGTGTGCATGATCGAAGCAAGTTTTTCTCCAAAAAATGGTACTAGTACCGCCATCTATTATCAAGTAACTGCACTAATCAATTCGTTATAAAGAATAAACCGTACATTTTCAAAAAAAAACATTTTTAAAATTGCAAACTTTCATCTATATCTATAATGGATGCGCAAATTCAAACGTTTAATAAACCCTAATGTTTATTTTAATTTATTTCCAATCAATTATACATCCTAACGTAATTGTCGTGAAAACAACACACATCAACATTTCTCAACATTTCATCAAAAAGTCTCAACATTTATAATCAGATGGTCTTCTATAAGTCTATAACAATATATAACATCTACAAAATAGATCACAAAAAACTCATATATCCTGGTATTTTATTATGGTTTTGTATTTCATTTAAAATAAATCTAAATTTTAATTCGCTGAATAAAAAAAAACAAACAAACAAACGGACCTTTTTTTTTTCCGCCTTAACGTAACCAATCCAAAAAAGTCCGTTAGAAATAAAGCGATCTGATTGGTTGTTGAGTTGAGCGGGCCATTTGGAATACGATTGTAATCTTTGAAGAAAGGAAAAAAAACCAGGGGAACGAAACGACACGCGAGAAGAAGAGAGGGAAAACGGCAATATTTTTTGGGGGAAACAAGATTTTTCAAATCACGGACCTCACCCGTCGCTAGGATAGATGTATTTCCGTTGTTCATAAACGTGTGAAATACTTCAACGTAGTGGAAAAGGTATTGTTTATGATCTCCATAATAATAATAATAATAATACCTTTGAAAACAAAAAAAAGGTTTTTTTTGGCCGCAATCCAAACACACATTGCGGCGTTGGCACGTGCGTTTAGTATCCAAGGAGGAACGTTGAAAAGTAACGGTTTAAGAGTGGAGTGGGGGTGTTTACCATCTCGTCTCTCTTCCCACTCTTTTTATACGACAACTATGTTCAAAAAACTCTACTCCCTATTCAACAATGGTATTCATTTTCCTAATGTTTTTGTGCATGAGTGAATGATGCGTTTCTGGCGTTTTATTTAACACATCAAAATCGAACGGTTTTTCGGTGACTAAAATTTATAGGTAATGTATAAGGGGGGAGAAGGGGTTATGGTTATTAGCTAGATTCTGTTCATCACTTTTGTATAATATGAAGTGAGCTACATTCTTGAATTGGTTAAATTTGTTTCGAAATTAATATTAATATATTGGGTACTTTCCGATTAGATGCCCTTATACTTTTTACTTGGTTATGTATAGATTTATTTTGCAGGTTAGGTTATGGGGGAAAAAAAACGGTTTTAAAATGTTTGATTTGTGGGGTATCTAATCGAAAAAATAGCATAATATTGTTTGTATATTATTTTGTTTCGAAATAATTTTTACGCCCCACTTTTCTAAGTGTTTATTTTGCAGGTTAAGTATAGAATTTTTTGCAAGTCAAAAACTTAATTAAATGTACGATTTGTTTTATTTTCCTAACCTAACTTGCAAAATAACACAAGAGTCTGTCTAATCAAAAAGTACCGTTAAAAATTACAATAACATTACAAAATTTCATGTATCGTTTACTAGAGTTGAAGTTGAGTTGACACCTACCTAAACTCCTGGATCACCAAAAAATAATTTGAACGCACTAATTTGGTATCTTCTTTTATTTTATTTTCATTTTTCAGCCTTTTCAGCGCATACTATGAATGATAACGAGTGTATCCCATACACGGAAGAGGAAGAAGAAGATGAAGAAGAAGAATGCAATGGACTCAAATTGCAAAATTTACCAAGAGATGTATTATTAATATTGCTTTCCGGGTTTTCACTCCAAGAGTTGGTCAAGTTACGAAGGGTAAACAATTTCCTCAAAAATATATGAAATTTATTCTATTGGGTAGGTTATTGCAGGTGAACAGTAACAAATGCCACATGTGACCCATGCAATAACATTGTTAGATTTAGAATAAAATAAATGTTTAAAAAAAAGTAGAAATGTTTTTTTTTTGTGCCACAAATGTATAAATTTAAAATCATTGATATACAGGGTGAGTCACATAATTTTTTCATCTCTACTTTTAGAGGTTTTTTGCCTCTTATAAAAGAGTAATCTTGAAATTTATGTCATTTACAAAATTTCATTACATGACTCGCATCTTGGATGTCCCCATTGATAGTCTCTAAATTTATATCTGATATAGTTTACATAACAACAAAACAGCTAAAACGATATTGGAGGTGAAAAGTTGCGACTCACCCTGTACAGAACTTGAATTTGATGGATTTTGAAAACGACTGACCAAAATTTGACAATCCATAACACATGACAGGTGTTTCACTAATTTTATCCAATTTCTACTGATTAATTACAGCATCCCTTATTGCTCGGTAACCATTTACGTACTAATTAATTAATAGTTTTCCTTACGCTTTTTGTATTAACATTTTTCATATATTCCTATGAAACTACTTTCGACAATTAGACACACACCACCCTCTAATAATCCACTGAATTGAGTACTTATTGTATGTTTTTTATTGTTGTAATTTTATTATCGAATAGTAAAATGACTTCAATTCTATTTTCTTTTCCCGCAGGTGTCAAAATGGTTTTGTAAGCTGATTGACGACAATCCCGGAATATGGAAATCGTGTTCGCTCCATAAAGTTTGGCCCAACGAATCGAACATCCACCATGTTAAAAAGGCCGCTGCGTTCGGCAACTTTGGTGCTCTCGTCAAACTAGGACTATTCTTCATGTATTCTGACTGCACCAGCGATCAAAGCAGAAGTCTCCTCGATTCTCAGATCCTCGATATTTTTTACAAGGCCGACACGCTCTCTTCAGCCCCGGCACCTTTCACGTGGGTGTTTTACCGGCCTCCGTGGTCCGCACCTTGTGCCAAAGAAAAGCTTTTCGATTGCCTCTTACATTATGCAGTGACAACGGAGGTAAACAATTAACTATACAGACGGTTCCCAACATGCATGTAATGTCAGTGGTTAATAATTTTTGGAATTACGACATTTACAATTACACAACTCGAACAATTACATAAGTCGGAAACTGTCTGTATTCAGTTTAACTCCATATTTATGTTTACGTTTGTGTACAGTTAATTTTTCCATGCATTGTAAACATTGTATTTTTTGTGTTTTCATTCTTTGCAGAACGACAAGATTATCTGTTATTCAATTGCATCCATTTTGAGATACACTACAGAGCACGGCCATAAGAAAAAGATGTTGGAGTGGTATCAAAAAGCTGCTGACTTGGGATGTGCAACTTCAGCGATAGAACTATGGCTCCATAAATATAAACACTTAAATGTATTATTATTTCATTTATTGGCTTTGTTAAATGTGAAACAAAAATATGGATTGTAGTAACCTAAATTGCATTATTTTGTCTTCCGTATTTCAATTTAGCTCAACGATCACGGAACTGTATTGGATTGCATTCGATCGCTTCGGGGTATTACAACGCGGCACCCAAAGAACACGAGAGCTCAGTTCACCCTCTCCACTTTCTATGCAAAGGGGAAATATGGAGACGTGACTGAAGAATCGGCGCTGCTGTATCTTCAGCAACTTTTTAGATCATCTCCCACCTTTAATCAAGGCAATCTGCTCAAATACAATTTCTACTTCACTCACCAAGTCATGTAAGTGTATTTTTTTTACTACAGGTTGAACCTCACTAATCCGGAATCCAATAATCTGGCATAAGCTTGAATGGTTCAGCGATTGGAATTTACAGTGAATACTTTGGGTTTATAATTGTTAGAATTACAGTGACAAGTAACAGTGAATACTTTAGTTCATAATTTTTAAATTTACAGTTTATTTTGTCATTGTTCCCTGAGCTTCACTGGTTTCGGAAAATCCACTAATCCGACCATTTTTTAGTCTCAAGCTTTGCGGATTAGTGAGGTCCAACCTGTATTATTTCCATTTGCCATTTCATGCTTTTTTCACATGAGATTCCAATTTCAAAATGTTTAAATTTTATTCTAACTTGAAAAACATTTTAAACAAATTTTAGGCAAATTTTGTTGGATTGGTTGGTCGAAGTGATCGTCATGAAGGGTTTGTCACATCGTTTTGTTCACCCAATGACCAAAACTATCAACCGATGTTTGGCTCAATCACTGATTTGCAAGCCAAGGCTACAACTGCTGGGTATCACTGTGCTTTTGTTATTGACACGGTAAGTTTTACAATGAAATGCTGTCATTGGAAGGTGTTAAAGGAAGACGTCCATAATGATCGATTACTTGGAACAGGCTTAAGGATCACGAGGTTCTCACAATTCGAGAAGCAGCGTGGCTCACTGACAGCACCTATTCTTACGTCGAAGTTGTCGAAATGATGGGTCACGTCATGGAAGTAACCAAAGGAAATCTGGAGGTGACATGACTACTTATCGACTTGAATCATTTTGTCACCAAGAATGGCGGTTAAACGAGTCATTTTATTTTATTTTTAAGGTGCCCACGGTTACCGATTATCTGGAGATTGTTTTGGCACTCATGCATCCGTCAAAACAAGAAATGTGGTTGGCTTTTTATCTATGTGATTTGAGCGTCATGTATTACGACCTGTACAGTTTCTCAGAGGGAGTGTTGGCCGTTGCATGTTACGTGCTGGCCAGAGCGGTCTACTTGAAAAGTATGGAATTTTGAAAAATATTTGATAAAAGCCGTTCCATTTTATTTATTTATTTTTTTGTTTTTGTTTGTTAGAAATTTCTGAAGATGACAATGAGATGGTTAATTATAGCAGAAACGACATTTATCCTGAAAAGCTGAGCAAGTTCACAGGCCTGTCTTACTTGACAGTGATGCCATGTGTAACAGTATTAAGCAAGCATTGGTATGATGTCTATATTAACTATTGAGTTGAGAAAAAAAATAACCGATTTCAATATTGGTTTGAATTCTCTTACAGCGCTGAATAGGAGTTTTCGGTTTTATTGTTTTCAGTTCAAAACTTGACACGTTAGTTGACTTGCGTTTTAGACCGTTAGTTGCAATCACAGACTGGTATTCTTCTGTGCAATATTCTCAAGTAGGCAGATGGAAGGTAAGTGCAAAAAATAACAAACACTGACACATGCGATTTTTTTGGTGTAGCAGTTTGTGAACAACTGAGATGTCAGCTTCTTGTTCAACCGATGAAAACTGATTGGCAAGAAGCTGAAATTTCTTTGTCTACAAATTGCTTGAATCACTGTACCAAAAATTACATGTGTCGGCAAGTGGAAGTGCCATCAAATTCACTGCATGTATAAGAGTCTAGTTTTATTCAACACCTTGTTAATCAATTAATTTTTTTGTTTAAGATTCCGGATCACGATGATATAATGAAATTTTTTTACATCAATATTCGGTGAGTAACATTTAATAATTACTCCAAAAGTATGTCAACTTCTGCTTCTGCTTGTTATGCTGTACTTGTATATTTGGAAATGAGGTTTTGGACAATCAAATAAATTGATTTTATTTTAACCTGTGCATTGTGTCGTTTAGCGATTATTCTAGCATGAATAAATCTAATGGCCTCGACTATGATGGGGATGATGAAAATGAATCCGGTGAGTTATCAACTTTTTACCAATTGGAAAACAATGTTTAGTGCAATTTTCTCTGCATTGATCATATATTTCAAAGGTGGTATAAGATTAAAGTGTCAAATACCACTGTGCAAAAAAAATCAACCAACCTAAAGGGCCTCCTGCCACATGCAATTTTTGGTATGAAGTGAAGATTCGAGCAATTTGTGGACAGTGTTTGCCAACCAGTTTTCATTGGTTGGACAAGACGCTGACGTGATGCTTGTCAACAAATGGCTCGAATTGCCACACCCAAAATTGCATTTGTGGCAAGTGCCTTTTCAGATGTGTACAGATATATTGGTTTACAAACATCCTTAAGAATGGAACTCTTAACCTGACACTTGACTGTGACCCAGAGCCCATTTTGTGCCCAGGATGCATGATTTCAGTATTCTTTTAATTTAAGAACGCAAGTTGAAAATGGTTTTCGTAAAAAAAAAAACAACTATTGACATATTGGAAGATTGGTAATCAAGCACTACTACTATAAACAAGGTTGAATAGCCACACTTTTTTCCAAAAAGGACTATTTTTACATCAAACTGTTTCTCAGTACTGTTTCTAGCTTGTTACTTTACCATTTTCTGGATTTTTCCAGAAAATGGCAGCATAATCTTTATATATAATTCTCTAAGGTAGACCCCACCTTCTAAATCCACACAGGTTTACTATAGCAACCAGGGTAAACAATGAAATCCATGGGATCGCTAGCTTGGCGTATGTTGCGCCAGGTCAATCATCTAGTACACAATCACCTTGTTGCTCAGTATGGTAGTCTATGGAGTTTCTCACCTGAACAATTTCAAATATGTGGCTTATCATTATATTGCCCGAAGCTCTTCAATTCTATGTTCCTCCGCTTAATTTGCTATTGTCCCACAAGAATTCACCATTGAAAAGGGGGAGGAGCTTATACAAATTTTGGCTCTTACTTTTTTTAACATCAGCTTGATGGCCAACATTTGAAAAATGTTGAAACGTTCTGTTTCACATTTGAAAAAAAAAGGTTTCATATTAAGTTGAAACCTACGTGTGAATAGAAACGGACGTGTGATCGATAAATTTAGTAAATGGATGTCCAGCTAAAATAAAAAAAAGTATATTTTGGAAACTTTAATTTTCACCTGATTGAACTGATTTTGATTTTCATTAGCTGGATGTGTGGCCAGTATGGATTTGAAATATGTATGGCTGGTCACAACACAAGCGACTTGACATAACCAGATTGAAAAAGCTACTTTCTCAAATATTGTCCGAGTAAACTGCTACGTGTGATCATTTTTTATCATCAAATTTGTCAGTTTTCTCTGTAAAAAAATATTATTCAACTGTAATGACTTTTGTACCACCCTATACCATGAACGGGAGTACAATTTTATGTTAACAAAAGTCCAAACTCATGAATTTCGCTTATCTACATGATTGTCTCGTTGATTTGCAGATGCTGAATCACGTGCAACCTACTATTATGACATGTTTGGAAGTGTAAGTATTGGTTTTAAACAATAATTTTTTGTTATTAATTAATCAAACCTAAGGATGTTGTTTTATCTCTTTTAACAGCTCAATGCATCAAGTTCTCACCCTGAAAGCCCAAGACATCAGGACAAAGCGTTGCTAAGTATAGGCAATCGCTTACCTTGCAAAACCATGTCACCTGTGTGGAATGGCGAAGGGCCATCGATTTCCAAGCATTACCCAAAGCAAGGGACGTGTCGCCTGAACCTGAAAATGAAACGAAAATTTAAGCGAAAACGAAAGAGTGACTTGCCATTGTATCGAAAAAAATTAATGAAGAGCAATGCTAAAAATTTATGACGAAGGTCATAAATAGTTTGTTTGTAAATTAGGTTACTGGTATTTGTTTATAATGTTCGTATAATTTTGTATTTTTTCGTGTTTTTTTGGCTGGGTATTTGAACTGTTATTCTGTTCCAAAGAAAAATCAGGGAGAAAAAGAAACTTGTAACTGCCATAATTGTGCCATTTTACATATGTATTATAAAATATTTTGAACTGTGATAAAATTATTTTGCCTAGGATTTGTTGACAATTCTTTAAATCAAAATGGTGTTTATTTTATAACCCATTACCGTTAGCAATGAAATATCTAGCCATATTGTGTTGAATTGGATAAAATTGAATAGGATACATAAATTAGGCAAGATAAATAAGAATATAAAACAATTAAAACCACTCCTTCAAAACCAAATAGAAATGATAAACATTTGGGAAAATAAGCTACACATTTGCTAGAATGGTATATCATAAAGAAAGAAACCTGAAAAAGTTATTACAACAGAGTTCAAGGGTTACAATACTACAGTAGAAAAGACAGTTCTCCAAACCATGTTATACTGGTACAGTAATATTTGGGTTGCAAATTCGTCTTCAGGAAACATGCAGCAAGAATTGATATCCAAACGTTGGAGATCTTTTGCAGATATCGTTAGCTTGGATGTGCTCTTTGAATAATTAATCAAAAGTTGAAATAAGTTTTTATGGTTAAGTGTTTGGTCCTTTAAACAGCACCTCTCAACTCTTCCAATTTCTTTACCCATAGAAGTTTACAGAGTTTAGGATTTAACATTAAAAATGTGCAACAATGCAATTATTATTATTAGTATTATAACTATTAATAAACATCTAAGTTTTAGTTTTTCACATATTACATATTAGTAAGAGTAGTAATAGTAATACAACAAATAAAATGCATAACATAAGGCAAATTTAAATTACAACAATGAACTGCATAAACATAAGCTATAAGTAATCTAGACATCCGTGGTTACCAAACCAACCAAGAGGGTCAATATCTTACTTTAAAAATAAGTTTATAAGAACGAAAATAAGCTGGATCCCAGATGATGGAAGCTTTCCTAGTTTTTAATTCTGCTAACCATTTGCATTTTTGAAAAGGAAGCGAGAATAATAGGGCTCATCATCATTCACACTCTTCCTAATATGGTTATGTTTATATTTCATTTATTTAATCAGGGAGGGGGAAAAAACGATTACAGTATATGAGAAACCTATTCAGTTTGGAGTTTGTTATCACAGCGGCAGGTTTTCTCGGGGTTCTCCCTTTTTTTCCTACATTATAAAACTCGTTGTTCCATCTTTTATCATCCTGACCTCATCATTTTTTGTTACAATAAGGTCTGAGAGCCAAGTGTCCTCGTTAAACTCAAAGTAGGCCTATGAGAAACTTCACGATTATTTTATCACATTAGTGCTGAGAATTTACATATTACAATTTTATCACATTAGTGCTGAGAATTTACAGTGCAGGTTTATGCACCAGTATGTTTATTTTTTGTTACTTTAAAGTAAACTAAAATGTTTAGATTACTCACAAAAACATATTTATCGAATCGTTTCAACACTTTTTAATATAATGGGATATAAGTGCTATGATAAAGCATGTGTGATTGACCCTAAACACCAATTTCATTTTTTTTTTCTAATATGCTAAAAGTGCGATGTATTCATTCGTGAATAAAAGCACTATATCAGTTTGTAAGTTGTTTTTCATTGCTGTACGATCGATAATATACTATTATAGGTTACAAGATTTGAAAGCATCAGATTTCTTATTAGAAGAACTTAGCCAAAGAAGACATGACTAAATTTACAAATATTGCTATGCATTAGATGAAATGGTATTGAAATACTGTACAGTGTGTATTATTTTTTTCCACCATCAAATGCTGTTGAAATCATTTTGACTGCGTTCGGAACAATGCATGTTGTTGTTAATCATGTGGAGTTGTTGGGATTCAGGTCGGTTGCAGTCTCTTGTGACTGTGAAACCGACGTAGTGGTGGTGACTTCGACTGAAGGAGACGTGGTCAGGGATGTCTGCTGGTGCTGTTTCATCTCGTCTTCCAACTTCTGCAGTCGTTTTAATACGGTTAACAGCATGTTGACGACAGCGTCAAGCCGCGTATTAATTTCTTCTATCTCTTCTTCCGTTTCTTCGGAAACCACCTTGGTGGTTGAGACACGCTGGCCAAGTCCCTTTCGATAAATCTTCTCCTCTCTTTTCGCAATTTTTAGGATGGCATCAAAGTTAGAAGGTTCATCCCGCCAGATGTACTCCCTGTATCGTGGAAGCAGCCCTACTATAAATTGTTGTGTCATAAGCTCTGTTCGTTTCTTTTTAGCACTTTTGGTGTTGATGGATGATGGCACAATCTTACATACTTGAGCACGTAGTCGGTCGTAAAAGTCGCCAACATCATCGTCTTCGTGCATACATATTTCGTTCAACTTCAGTCTAGCTTCGAACGATTCATACAGCTCGAGTTTATTCATGACCAATTATCTGAATTTGAATAAACAAAAACTTTAGCTTCGGAACTGTTTTACGCAGTTTTAATTTTTACAATAGGCCAAGATGAGGTGACAAATTTTTTCTTCCAAGATTAAATCAAGTCTCAAGACAAAAGTTGGCTCATTCGTATTAGTCTGCCGATATTATCGATGACTAACTATATAGCCTACTGTTAACTAACTGTATTATTATACTCAACAAATGGTCATGGTGGATGTTACTTGGACAAAAGAAGTGCATAAACCGATGCTGAAATAGTTGGCACGATGACAAAACACCACGCTGTCTTTTTCTCCGATCCACTTGAAATTCTGTCCGTGGAGATTAGTTATGTTGATTCTGACTGGATTTGTTCAATAAGACAGACAACCCAACTTTTTAAGTATCTTTCTCTGTCTATTGTCTTGTCTAACAAGTTTTTCATTGGCTGCGAGTTCGACATTTTCCAGAATTTTGTAAAAAATGAGCAAACTATGACTTTTTCTTCTCACTGCGCATGATGGTCAGAAAAAACAATTTCATTGACATGTGGAAACCAATTACTGTACCGTGAAATTCAACAACAACTGTCAGGAGGTCAACAAAAGGAAAAATAACTAACACAAAGAAAGGAGCCAAACCCACATTCTTACACCTTTAAATTCTGTACCAATTTGTCAACGTTAAACTTTTGTTATTATAACTATAAGTTGTTTTTGTTGGCAATTTTTCTTAGTATTCTCAAGAATTCTTTTCTTTTAGCAATTTTCTGTAGCTATAACTATTTGTCCACCAGTTTTCATCAATAACCAATTGAAAACCCACGGACGCCACTGTTCCAGTTATGCAAACGTTAGTTCGTGGTGAAAGAAAGAAAGGTGACATGCTTTTCTTTAACCCCATTTTATTATGTCAAAGTTTTCAATCAAATTTCATCGATCCCAACTGTTTTTTCGTACAGCACGTCCGGGCGCGTTTTCCTGTTTTTGTCTATTTTGTTGTTTGACCGAAAGCATAAAAACGCGCCCGGACTCGTGTGTGACGTCAAAAAATACAGTTGGGAACGATGCAATTTGATTGAAATAAATTTGACGTGTAAAACCTCCTTTAGTGTTTCTCTTTACTTGCGTCAGGCGTGCACAACTTGCGACCCGCAACGAATATAGTATACAAATCTTTGTAAAAATGCAATAAAAAAAATTAAATTTTTGTAAACAAATGAATAATCAAAAAACATTTGTCAGTCAATAACTATAAATAATCAATATTGTCAATAATAATAGACTGTGGCCCACATTTCAAGTGGTATTAAAACATTGTCTTGGCCCCAGATGAGTCCAGATTGCAATCTTATCGAAAACATACTGAATGGTGGAAACTAAAGGTGCGGTGATTGTCTAACCACCAAGGAGGAGCTTTAGAGACGCATTGATCACCAGCTGGAATGAAAGAGACGTTGGTATTTAGTGGAATCAATGCCTGCATAGATTAAATTATTTTAATTAATACAAGTTAATATAATTTATTTCGATAATGGTGCATATAATGGGTTAAATAATTTTTTATGTTTCAACAAAGCAGTGAGAGGTGATGATCTCTGAGGACAATTTGGAATCAATTTTCTGTAGTATGCAGTTAAGCCAATCAATGATTGAATGCCGTTTGCATTTTTTGGTGTTGTTAAAAACGATCCATCTGCGCCAAAAAAGATAATACATCATTTGATTTCGCTTATCAAGACCTACAAGATCATAATATGTATTACTGTATATGAAAAAGTCCAGGGTCCGCTAATCGGAAGTATAGCCGATTTTATTACTGTAACAGTTAAAAGCCCCTGCAGATGGATTTAAGATCTTCTAGAGATTATGATTGATTACTTTTATAGTTTGCACCACACCAAATGTCAATGTTTGGTTTGTTAGAAACAAAATAGTGGACAAAGTGTAAATCACAACACTTTCAGTTCGCTGTCTTCGTTCGATGTCACGCTCCTCTCGTTCGACGATTTTCAAGAAGCGTAGATAACAGAAGAAGAAATAATGATCAAGTATAAAAAAAAACATCAAAAACAACCCTTCCCCCACCCTTTTTCCTTAAAACACTCAAATGAATAAAAAAAATTGGCAAATCAATACTGTAGTATTATTGTCTTTCACGTTAAACCGCCAAATAAAACACACCACCCAACACTTTTTTTCCAAAGAAATTTAACATTTATAATAAATTATTATAAAATTGTCATTGGAACAACAGTGGTTTTGTAGATTAACGCCAACGATAAAGCTTATTTTGCGTGTTCATTTTTGTGCATAATCTGTTCACAGAGTTTCACAAACCTTGCTATTGACGTCAGGTCGACCCAGCTTAAAAATTTCATATTGAAATTTTGACTTGGAGAGGATGAACATGGGTGTAATCACATGATAGACATATACACTTCGTCAAGGGATTAGTGATTGTTCGTAACGACATCTACATTACAAACTCTCCAGTGACCTGTATAATCTTGCATTTCCACCTTTTTGTATCTTGCAAAGATTAATATTGCTAGACCCCTGAATTTTATGAACGCAATACAGCAAGTCCCTGTTTAACGTCGTTCTGTTATAACGTCATAGTAAAACCCACATAATATTATAGCATACATACAATATACTGTAACATGGCTTACAGTATACTGTTAATTACAATGGTTCCACTTAACGTTATGTACATTTTCATGAGTACTGTATATCATTTTAAGGGACAACAGCAAATCTGTTGTAGCCACTTAAAATTTAAAGCAGAAAAATTTCAATTTCTTAGCGTAATGTGGTTATCGGAAAATTTTTAAACACGTCGATTGTAAGATATATGCACACTAATTCTTTTGCTATTCTTTTATAGTGTTCACTTGCAAACAACACTTTGTCATATTTTTTTGCTGAAAAAAAACCATTTGTATATTGGAACATCTTGGCTCGCCACAAAACTAATTTTTCAGTATCTCTTGACTTTCTTTTTCTGTCACCTGATTCAATTTGCATATTTACAGAAACAGTTTTTCCTGGTTGCATAAATCTTAATTCCAAGTTGTTGTTTTTTTTACCGCTTTTTCTCCCTTTGCCCTCTCCTGAATACGTCACTGAATTGTACCTTAATACAAAACAAAAACTCTTTGATCCCATGACGAAGAGTTGCCACAAAAATCAACCAGTAGTTCTGTGAACAGCAGACCTCACTCCGATAAAAAAATTGTAAAAAAATTAATTTAAAATTTTTTTAAAAAAACATTTAATGCAATTGCAACCAAAATTGAACTCGATGTGTGTTTAGCCCTTCTGAATAACTTGTGCAAGTTTGAAGTAAATCCATTGAA
>JAQIWH010000660.1:0-43257 GCA_034695005.1 Cryptops parisi | reverse complement strand
CATTGGCTGATTCATTTAGCTTCCTCATAATTGTGCCAGCAATTCTGTGCCAGCTAATTTGGGATAGAGTATAGTCTTAAAATAATGTCGATTTTGTTTTTCTATTTTTTAATATATTTTATTTTTTTATTATAAATAAAAAAAAAACTAAAATATCTATTATTTCACACATGGTTTATTATATCTAACTTTCGCGACGTTGATTTGGATTGTTAAACTTAAAGAAAACAAAATAGTTCGGCCAACCAACTGTGAAATTGTGAGTTCATTTTGTAGAAACAAAATATTGTTTCAATATTACAGGTCAAAATAACTTTGATTAAACCAGATGTAATACGGAATAATCCCTATTATAATTTGAAACAAAATATACCGTTTTTGTATATCCATATCAAAATAAACATCACGCCATGAACGCTGAAAATCGTAAAGGGTTAGAATCACACTTCAAAATGGTAACAACATTTCACTAATCAAACACACTCGATTCATTATTACTCTTCACGCACAACCTAGTAGATTCGCTGTTATTCATCAACCAAGTTATTACAATCCAAAATCAGATTAACTGTCACGTAGTTAACGTAACGGAACCTAATCTGGTAAACAATTACGCCCATCAAAATGTCATTCCAACCGTAAACGATTACACCATATTAACCGATTTTCACATTCTGATTTTCGACAAGAAATTTAATCATTTACTGTTAAAAATGAAATTTGCAAGAGTCATAATAGTCACGTATGCGAGATTGAATTATTTTCATGTTTGTCCGTTTGTGCTAGCATGACGCGAAAACGAATTAACCAAATTTTACGAAATTGGTTAAATAGTTTAGGTTCAACCCTTGGCTGCTTACTTCGACATTGAACATTGATGTTTAGCATCACCGAAGTGTGTCACATGATGACTACAGGATTGTTGAAATCACATCACGTAATACACACTTCGTTGGCGCTAAACACCAATGTTGAATGTCAAAGTACACCGCTCTCAAAAGGTTGGAGATTATTTTTTATTTATCTTTACGCCCTTTATAATTATTAACTAAAAGACTGGTTAAATCTCAGCATGCTGTACTTAAATGTAAAACGCCGTTATGACGATTAAGCGAACTTACTCTCGCGCATGTTGAGGGTTAACCTGATGTTTCTGGCTATGATTCAATAAATACAATGATTATAAGGATTACATAAAAAAAAAAAAAGATCGATAAACAATTATGCAAAAACGTCTTATTATTTTTATTTTTTTGCTTGAAAAATCACCCGAATTCAAATGAAGTTGAAAGAGAACAATCGAGATGTGTAAAAGTTAACGCATGCGCAGAATCCGTTCATCGTCGTTGTGTCTAAATAAACCGGGGTAAATCGGATTAAGCGAGCCAAAGCTTAAGACAGCTTTTGACTGTGACCGCAACAGTCGCCATCTGCGCCAGTCGAAACCTGACCCCCTATTTTCACTCCAAACGACGTCCCCCTAATGAGATTGCTCCATCCACCATGGTGGATGGATGGGAACCTAAATCCCAACCAAACACAACAAAACTACTAGTTATTCTTTGCCTACTACTTCTGACAGATCGAGAGACAACTTCTCTCGCGGATTTCTAACACAGTGTCCCAGCGAAAAATAATTGCTCATTTGAATACCGACTTTGTAGAAAAATCCCAAACGTCAACTCTCATTGCGAAATACAACCAAACTGACAGCGAGAATTTCAAACAAAGAAAAGTTTGGCCATTAAACGTTGCGTGATGTGTAACGCATTGTAACAAGTACATAGTTAATAGAGCTTCTAGTTATCGTGGTTAATTTTTAAAAAAATGTTTGTTTAAAAGTTAATGAGACTGTAGCGGGTGACATTAAAATAACCAACTGTGACAAGTAATAAGAAAACTTCGTTTTTTGATGCAACTTTATCACCTATTGTACTTTTGTTTTCAAACTAAATTTTAAAAGCACTTGAAACAAATGGATAAGACATGTTTGTTGATTGGTGTTACGTGTTTATACGGATGGATTCACAACAATAAATGGTTGCAGAAATAAACTATGTGTAGTAAACTATATGTAATATAATATATGTATGCATGTTTATTTATAACAATTTATTTTGGCTGAACTAAACATGTGGTTGTTATATCTTCAGCAACACACTACGAGAAAAACTCCACCTTCACGTGTCATTTTTTTCGAAGTTGACGCTACATCGATCCGTCAATAATTTAATGAAATTAATGTTTCGCGGATTGTGTCTATGTGTAAAATTTCAGTTTTCTGTGAGTATCAAAAAAGTAGGTTAAAATAGATTGCACTTTAAAAAAATGTAATCAAATAAACACACACAAACAACAGTCAAACCAAGTTAAATAAAAGCTTGTAAAAACTAGCAGCAGCACCCAAATTTGAACTCCAGATTTTCGTATGGTAATAATTTTATTAAAGAACTAAGAATAACTATAGAAAATACAAGTTTTTGAGAATTAATTGAGGCTTTTTTTTTGCAAACAAAGTTGTCTACATTTCAAAAAAATGCTTTTTTTTAAACACATCATTTTTTTGTAATTAGCTGTATAAATTTGTTATTGCGTTTTGTATCTGCTTTATTTTTCATATATTTGTCCATATGAGATAGTTAACAAAATGAAAATAAATAAATAACAAAAACTACTTGCTCCCAGAATTCAACCCCAAATCATCTGATACACAGTAACATATACCTTGTACTCAAAGTATGTTATAAACTAAAAATATTGCCAAAAAGATAAACAATATTTTGTTAATTAACTATATTTTGAATAGTATAAGTGAAACTAGAGGATGTTCAGTGAAAATCAATAATGCTCGTCTTTTTCCACCACGATGAGTCGCTGCATGACAGAGAAAGCATTCGCTGAACTGTCCTAATATCAAGTTGACAGTTGTTGAGAAGAAAGGCAATGAATGGAAACTGATACGATACCATTACACAAGGGACTTATTATATTATAGTCGTGTCAGTCATGTTACAAAATCAACAATGACAATCAATAACTAGTCAGACAACCATAAATACGTGCATCTCGGTGAATTGATCATATTGCACGGTTTCATACTTTCACAAAATATCAACACACGAAGTATTTCATTCATGCGCAATTTTTTATAGGTCATTGAGCTAACAAGCGAGAAAAAACAAGTACATTGAAAATGCTTTTCAACCAAACTTTTTATATGCTGGCATATAGCGTCCGCAATATTAGTTTTTAATTAACAGCGTATTATAGGCAGTGATACTCGATACATCAAGACGAATCCATAGACACCTCATTCATCAAAATCCACCGAGTCGTCTTGTTTTTGTATGCACAATCGTCATATACTGGCATATAACATCCGCCATATTGGTTTTTTTATTAATGCCATATAGCCAGTGTCACTCGTGAGAATAAGGTAAATTTGAGGACACATAATTCATCAAAATCCATTGAGTCATTTAGCTTGTAGCAGGGTCTAAACAATAAAGCATATACTGTATAAAATGTAGCGTCCGCCATATTGGTTTTTCATTGATGCCATTAGCCAGTGTTACTCGATACCCGAAAACAAATCCATAGACACCTCATTCATCAAAATTTGAGTACTTTTGTTTTTATATGTAGAAACTCACAACTCTCTCACCCACATATTCACTCACACACAAGTGAAGCTAATATGAAGAGTATAATAAAATGTCTCCTCTAGACGGCCCGTTATGTGTAAGAAAATTTCGCGATTATGTTATTTTGTGCGGTGACGAACATGAGACTGTAGTTGCATTTCTTTTAACTTAATTGGGAATTTTTGATATATTTTGATTTATGCGAGATTTAAAAATAAATCTCGCATAAATTTTAAAAATTTAAAAATTAATAAATTAAATAAATTCAGACAAACCCATGCATAAGTCAAGGACCAAATACACTTAAAGTTCAAAATTTGTTTTTTATTTAATCTTTTTATATGTATTGTATGTACCGGTACATAATTTTTCAACAAAAAAATATCTCTTTTTAATTTCGACATGTGCATATTTTTCTTCTATTGGTGAAACTTTTCCGCGGATAACTGACTTTAACTTTCGCTTAAATCGAGGATCTCGTTTATTTACTGCAAGTCAAAATTCCAAAAGTTGACAAATTATTTGTAACTTTTGATTCAATAAAATCTTTTGCCATGTAAGTACTAAAATATTTTTTAAGAAAAATTTAAAAAACGCGATTACACTTTCACAAAACAATATCTACTATATTACTATTTTTGCTACAGCGTACGTGCGTGAGTTCCCTCTTATTTTTCGCAAGCAGGCGTAAGCGTGGCTCAACATCGTCACGTAACATGAGAGAGGGAGAAGGGATATCACTAATTAGTTGTAGATCCTTTTTACTTTTTTGGAATGTGCGTAGTCACATTTGTGACCAGGCAGACCTCTAGTACTGTACTAATCAACGATAAAAATCGTATAGACAATGGTGAACAGAATGTTGTTGTCGACTTGCCAACTTGTAAACTTTTCCCTAGCTATCCTAAGAGAGTATATATATATATCGTGTGTCAGCGGTCAATTTGGTGGTGTTGGTCGAGGTGAGCGGAAAGCGCGGAAACTTCCGACATTGCCGCAATCAGTTGTTATCGCCGGTCATGGTTTGATTGATTAGAAACGTAATTAACTCCCTGGACCGTCTGATGGACTCTGGGGGGTGTGAGAGTGAGTCAAAGTGAACCGGAACCTGTTGGACGTCGTCGTGTGATAAAGGCGAACATGCACTAGGCCATGTTTGGACAATTACCAAATTGAGCTAACCAAAGGGGGTGACTTTCCAACTACTCAAACTGGGCGCATTTCCATGTTAGCTTGCTTTTAGTTTGTTTAGATTGCGTTCCGAAATGTCAACAACCAACCGAATCGATCGAAAACAGAGTTGAGTTGGTCTTTCTTTTTTTTAATTGGTAAATCTTACTCTTATCACTACAGTATTGGCGGTTTTTAAGTTCCACAAACTTTTGTGTTTTGAATCGTCAAGAGGGGTTTTAAAACATGGCGCATCTATTGAAAATATACACCGTACACATACAGACGTAATGAAATAATGCATCTCCTGTTAAGATAAATGAAAAATGAAGCAAACCGGTTAAATGAATAAATATTATTTAAATATGTCGATTGCATCTACGAATATGTCGATTGACTGGAAAATTTTTATAAAATTTGAATTCTTGAAAATATATGTGAATGTTTTCGCCAAATTTTAATTAAGATAGATTCCGGTTGAATGAAAATTTCGAATGAATCAGTGCCATATGACCGAGAGAATATATTACATTCGAGAATAAAATTTAGTTGTCGAAAGAAAAGTTATGACGTCATCGAGATCAATGAAAGATCAATGAAAAGCCAACGTTAAAAAAAGGTAAGTTTGTTATTGGTGCAAGTCATGCTGAGAATTAATAAATTCAAATGTTCCTCACTTCCGTTAGCTTATGCGACGAGTTTTGTTTTATTACCATGACAACAAATTTTCAAACAAACTGAAGATAGCAATATGTAAAACCACTTGGAAATACAGTACATGTAAGAGCAAACCAAAGTTTGTATAATGACATTAAATTGGTTATTTGTTCATTATTTCCGGATCTCATCCTGTAATTCTAACAAATTGATTACGCTTATTATATCAGAATAAAGTTCTCAATATTCAACAGACACGTTTCGAGAAAAGATATTTTTGTGTTGGGAAAAAATGAAGAATTATTTAACTTTCAAAACTGTAAGTTAAACAATTCTATTTGAGGTTTAAACACTCAAACATTCATTTAGAGTTTGACAAGAAAAAGATGCAATTTCTTAGACATATTCGTCATCAAATTTTAAGTAAACCCCTCCCCCCCCCTAGAAGTTGGCTCTAAATCCACCACTGGTTTGGGTAATTTATATTTATGCATAGTAATACATTTACAAAATATTCAGAAATGATTTTTAAAAAATTCAAACTTTCCGGCAAAACGCTCTTTGACGTTTTGTGACGTTACATTATGTAATAGTAGTTTCTAGGCTGCACTCCATTGCATTAAACAACAACATATAAAACACGAAGAAAAAACATATTTTCTTTTGCAATTCTACTTTCGAGTTGGATGTTTCTCCCAACAAGTTATATTAGAACAAAATTACGTAACCTTTACCAAATATTCAGCATATCATTTTGACCGAGGGCTCGGGGCAGTAACTGATCAGCTTCTTAAAATTTTACAGTGTGGACAGAAAAGCTGTTTTAAACAGTAAAATATGCAAAATATTTCAAATAAATCATTTAGATATGTTACAAATTACTTTGTTAATAGATTTTTGGCCAAACATATTGTACTTGTAATATATTTATTTTCACAGTGAAAAAAAATGTGAAGTGAAGGATTTGTTAGTTCTAAAATTAGTACACAACAAATAATAAAGAGCTGTCGTACAGCTGTGAAGCAATTCTAACCATTGAAAAAAATTATTTTCGGCCAAAATAAATGGAGCTGACCAGTTACTGCTCTCGAGCCTTCAATTATAAAATAATAAAACTAAAAATTTAAAATACCCGGGTAAACTCTTTTTTGACGTTTCATGACGTCACGTCTAATAGATAGTACGCTGCACTGTATTGCATTGAGCAACAACAACGACGACTAAAAGAAGAAATAAAACCACTTTTTCTTTTGCAATCCAAACTTTTCCTTGCTCACGTGGTGTGTGATCGATAACAAATCGAGACCACTCGCTCACTTCTATCAACATTCCTCGCGCTCCTTGTGTAAAAAAAGAAGACGAAAAAGAAAAAAAAAACACCCACACTTTCAAGCCCGAGGAAAAGCCGACAAGTTCAAGAGGTTAATGTCACTGCAAACGACTTGTGCTGCTATAGCATTTCCCACTATTCTTTGGTCCAAGAGAAAATATATTGGAAGCGGATCTCATTTACAGTGTTGGTTACACTTTCTAGGATAAGAGGACATACACTCCTACCAAAGAAGAAAAAAATAGTATCAGTTCCCTTATCATTTTTTCCTTTGAAATGACGTGAACAGAAATGCGAGAGGAAATCGATGCCACAATAACAATTTCCCAACGACTGTATGAGATTCCCATTCGAACGACGACAGACAACTGTCTTTCTATGTCTCTTTCCCCCAAGATATATATATTTTTTTTAAATGAAAAGAAAAATCTGTATGAAAATTCAACGGAAAAATGAAAACGCAAGTGTTTCGGTTCGTTTGTTAGTTCCAATTTGAAACATAAAAATAAGATTGGTTTTTCGCTCTCAATTCCATACCAAACACAAGAATTTTTTTCTTCCATTCAAGGAGTGTTTTGAATCAGTAATAAACTTGGTCACCACTATCGAAACTAATGGAAACCTCAACTATTAAAAGTAATTGAATGTGTAGTGAAAAAATGCCGATATTTTATATCTTTGAAATCAGAAATGTGTTACGATATTCTAAGAAATACAATACTTACATAAAATATTGTACTACAGTAGGCCTACTAATCAGTAAACTTTAAAATTTGTAGTCAATAATTGGTACAATGCGAACTGATCGGTATTTTTATTTTATACAGTACTATACTGTACATGTGTATATTATGTGATTCTTCACATTTGTTAAAAAAAACAGTATACAGTATTGTATAACAATTCAGCAAGTTTTCGGTCAATGCTAATTTTCTGTACGCAATTTTCTACATTATATCAAAAATTATTGTATACTTTTTAGCAATGTGCATCAATTAACATTTTAGGTATAACGATTTACGGCAGGCCTACACGTTTTTATGATTAATTTAAATTTTAACTTAGTACTGAATAACATTTATATTGTACTAGAACACGTATAAATAAACATGAATATACAGAAAGTTTGATTTGTTTGAAAGTTACATTCTGTGCAAACTTTGCATATTATATGACCAAAAAACATAATCCACTGAAAAATACTCTATGCAAAACTGTAGTGTTTAGTCACTTGTTTTACAATGCACAAAATCGCATAGTAGTAAAATATTTTACGCATATGAGAAAATTTTTTTTTATCACAAAATAGTAAAATCACAGACTGAACTCGCATGAATCAAGAATTCCCTGTACACCAAGTGCACGCTTATTAGTAGTACAATTGAAGGGCTCAGCGCAGTAACCGGTCAGCTCCAATTTTCAGCGAAAGGAGTTGTTGCTTAAAGAATATTTCAGCCAATTTTTTCTTAAATCTTGTTTAATTTTTACCTACCTTTGTCATTATACGTTTCATCTGTGTTACTTTAAGTCTACGTGGAATATGAAAAATGGTACGCACGGTTTGAAAATACCTTCTCTAAAATTTTACAAATTAGAGCTGACAGGTTATTGCACCGAACCCTTCGATTGCACCATGAACATTTGAACAACTGTTCACTTTAATGCAAATTGTCCAATTATGTACCGAATTAGGTTACATTCAATACTGTTCCATGCTTTACACAAATATACAATAGATTAATTTTTTAATTTATTTATTTTGTACATTTGTACAACTATGTATACCAAACATAAAATATAATTTATGTGAAATGGTAGAAAGTTATACAGAGTGTCAACAAAAAAAGTAAAGAACTTCCATTGGATATTAATGGAATTTTTATACTTTTTTTGTGGACACCTTATGCTGTACATTAATGGTTTCAAGTGTACATAACTAGAGTGAACATACAGTATACATACGGTATTAGAGATAAAGTGTAACAACGTTTTTTCGTTTTCAATTACTCTAACAAACAAGTTTCGAAACAAAACAAACGACGCCAACTTTGAGAAACGAGAGATTACACCATCCAAAATTGACAATTTTTCTTTTTCAACTTGAAACTCGAAATGCTCAAGAAGAATCAAAGTTAGGAGGCAAAAGACCCAAAAGTGTGCAAGGAAGTCATTTCCATGCAACGCACGTTGTCTTAAAAGTCTTATCAGAAGCCTTAAGATCCTTTCATAACAGATAGTGACATATATCTACCAAGACTGGCAAAACTTTTAGTCTTTTGCAATTCCAAAAGCATCGCTCACAACTTACTAAACTTTCATCATAATCAAAGTTTTTCTTTTTTTCTGAAAAAACATGTTCGGTCGCAGCATGCATTGTGTGTGGATAAAGACAAACTTTTCAACTAACTCGATTACATTCCATGGAAATACATCTGGAAAAGCTATTAAAACCTACCGACACCGTCCAATCTTTGGATAAATTTTTAAAGAGTGGTGACAATCGCCATTTTTATCTGGGAGTAAGTTGATGCTCGTGCAAGATGGTAGTTTGAGCACTTCCGGTTTCGGAGAACACGCGGTGTTGAATGGAAACGACATTCTTTCAACTTGCTCCAAGAGTTTAAATTGCGAAGTTAGTTATTGATTAACACGTTAAAGCGTGGGCTTTAAAAGGTTAGTACTGGGTAGAGATAAAAGTTGGCGACCTTTTGTTAACCTTTGCAACTTTTCGCGACCTCAATGTTGCGGATTACCCTTCGAAACATGGCTATCTTTTAAAACAAAAAATGGTTTTAAACTTAAACTATAGTAAAGGCTCTACTAAATAATCGGTAAAAATTAGTTATAATAACTAGTTATACATCAACTACCTAATGTTTTGTACACATCCACGATGAAAGTTGTACAATTAGGTGTTTTATACGTATTTTTTTTACAAAATTTGTGTTTTTAAATAATTTCAGCAAAATTCATACAAAAATGGCTTATTTATACACGTTCTAGTGTTTTTACACTTTCACAACACGAAAACCATAATTTAAAGGTTTTACGCATTTTTATGCAAACTTGGTGGGTTTTTTTTTTTTTCACCATTTTTTTTTTACAATTTTTAGAGGTTTATTTTTATACCATCATATTTTTGCATAACAGGGGGCATATAACTGAAAACTTTATTCTAAACCCATCGTTTAAACTACTTTCAAACTAAAGCTCCCCCATGTTCAATATTTTCCACGTCAAGAGAGTAGAATTCGAATAACACGATTGGTATGCAGACCCAATATTTTGCAGGATTTTCTCTTTTGTCATGCAAAGTCGATATTTCCAATCTTCCAAGCCAACCTTACGATTACCCTACACTAACCCTTCTCTCCCCCCCTTAAAATTATATATAATACACCTACATATAAAATATTGTAAGGTCATTTTTCACTTTTAATTCAAAACAATACTTTCATTTGCTGCAGAAACAATTTCATTTTTGGGACTTGTTGCGAAGTTTACACTTCATCTTCAGCAATTTTATCTTAAAGAATTTTTATTGCTTGTTCAAATGGTACAAGCGCGACTCTCGTTATGAAAAAGACTCGTTGTATGAACAACATTTTTTACCCTATATAGTGTCTACTCGGTGCAAAATTCCAAGAATTATTCCAAGAAATTTGTCAAAATCTCGAAATTTACTCAAATTAAATTGGTTGAATTATACATACATTTTTAAATGAAACAACTACATTAAAAATGCTTTTTAAGCAAACTTTTTATATACTATCATATACTGTGTGCACATAATTCAAATTATTCGATTTTTGAATTCTGCACGTTTCGATTTAAGCGAAATTAAATCTATCGTATCGTTGAGTAATTATTTGATTTTATGCGAGTTTTGAGTAATTCCATGTTTTATTTCTGCAATTTTCGATTTATTCATTTATGAATGCGATTTTTATTTCATCTTTTTTCAACGTGACACGAACTTACGCGGTTTTTTATTTATGCGAAGGACTTATGTAGTTCCCGTTTTATGCGATTTTTGATACATTGGACTATACGGTATATTCTCAAAGAATCGTAGATAGCAGTACACGTTCAGTTCTTCGTTCATTACTTCACAAACTCACAAGTGAAGCTCATATAAAAGAGTGACCAAATACTAAGAGTTGTTTTCAGCCATACTGTATAGTTAGATATATCTTAATAATAAAGTTGTAAAAAAAAAAATATGTTAAAAGAAAAAAGTGATAAAATATAAGAAGGGGTATCTTGATTATTTTTTGTATATACAAAAAAAAAACAAGTAGCTGCTCGATATTAGGCTTCGTTCCAAGTCGTTCGATTGGAATTAATTTACGACGCCCAGTCCCATCAATGACAATCTAAGGAAAAACCCACTCGGCATAAATTCATAAACTTCCAACCGCGAGTTTCACTATCGTATATCAAGACATACATATATAAAAACTTCGATCTCCTCATTTGGTATATATATATATATACACACATATTATGTATGTATATACATAGAGAAAATCTTAAAAAAGCACGTACGTGGTCTCTCTCCCCCTATTCACCAAAAAATAAAGCAACTAAAGCCGACTGTGGGTGGTGTGAGCAACACGTTCTGAATTCTGCTTTCCATATTATTCAAATCTCACAAGGGGGAGGGTAGGGGTTTTGGCAGCTGAGAAATAATTTTCAACCCGCCAAGTAACAAAGCCTTTTTACTCCGAAAAAAATATAAAGTAGAAAATGTTGGGTGCACATCAAAGGGGGGTCTCTTTTATAACCCTCCCCTCCTTTCTTTTTACATATTTTGAAGGATAGCGAAAAATTTTCAAATCCACCTTCAATCAAGTGAAAATAAATGAAACAGCAGTCGACCAAAACGAGAAAAAAATGTGTGCGAAAATGAAAATAGTGTAAAATGAACGAAAATAGGTTGATGTTTTTTTTTGGTGTATGATGAAAGTTCGGTTTAAGTCCAAAACCATCAACTAAAATGGTGAAGAGTTTATATAAAATGACCACAAAAAATGAGAAGTAATGATCATTATTTTTGGAGTGTTTTAACGTTTCGTATGTATTTTTAGAATAAATGTTTTTTTTTTAAAAAATAGAAAATGATGAGAAATGTAAATAACAAAAAAAAAACTCTAAAAAATTAGATAGGGAGTAGTTCAAGTACTACTAGTTTAACTACTAGTTAAATCACTTTTCCAGTAATTACTAGGTAGTTATAACTACTTTATGTAAAGTAATTACAACTACTCATTTTACACTAGAAGTAGATGTAGTTACACTTAGTAGGTATAGTTTACACTTTTACATTTCTTTCTCTCAGTGTTGGTGCCCATCACTGAGAGTTATGTTTACACGATGATAGTTTTGGCGATAATTGCTGCTGTCATTACAGCGACTATCGTCACAGTTATCTTCATGTAAATGTATGTCTAATGTCAACTTTAAAATATAATTTTAAATGTTTTCTACGATTAAAACATATTTTAATAATATTTTATATAAATTTATATAAATTTTATATATTTATATAAATTTATATATTTTAATAATATGTATATAAAACCTCATATTAGCTGTCATGACAGCACTATCGCCAAAATTATCGAGTAAACGCGCCTTTATCACTATCGCGTGCAATTTCATTTGAACGAATTTTACCACTGCTCATTACCCGACATTGTCTTTCATTACTTTTTTAACCTGTGAAAGTTTTGACATTGAAAAAAACAAGTAAGGCATAAATTTTTTGTTTCATGTTTTTTGTTTGAAGAAAAAAAATATATTAAATAATTAAGAAAAAAAACGAGTTTCCGAGTTAATTTAATTCCCTCACAACTTCATTTTAAAAACTCTTAAAAATTAATCATTAGTCTTGGTTTTAATGAGTTTCAAGTTGGACAATTCACTGTAATGGATTTAATGCATGCGCGATGAATCGCAAAAATTTCAACGAAAAATATGTTTTATAAAAAACCATTTCAGTTACGAATATATGCATATATATAAAAAAAACTTAAAATTCATTAGAAGTGGAATTTAACTTTATCTCAACCTAACAAGTCAGGTATTTTTTTTTAAAAAAATAACATTTTAAACTTTTTTTATATACATATAAATATATAATCGCGACATTTCATCTCCTGACTTTATCAACTCTTTTAGGTCTTTTTAAGAAAACACTTAAAAGCTAAAAGTGCGTCACTTTCTTAATTACTAACAGGTTGGGTAATAATGAACAGGTGATGGACGCCACGGCACCTGTTCACCGACAGATAAGGCATTAAAAATCTTCAATTACAGGATAATTGGCGTTAATGATGCACGGCTTGCTTTTGCCAAAGTCGAGATAAAATCAAATGTCGCTTCTTTCCCTCGACGAATATTCCCATTGGTCGTCGTAAAGTCAATCTCCCAAAACCCAATTGTGCCTCGGTGTCATGGAAAGAAAAAAAAAGTACGGAGACTCTGCCTTTTCAGAACTTGGCGTTATCGAAAACACCTCTCTGGAGATTACGACCTGCCAACTGGGAAAAAACAAATCCCCCTTTTTCTTTGGAAAGTGCTTTCAAGTGTCGGAAAAATTAATCCATCGTGGAATTATATGAAGCGTTACAAAGCCTGGAAAAGTTTCAACTAAGATTTCGAGGATGTTGTAAACACATTCTTTAACACGATGTCATTTTGTGCCACCCTTTATAAATAATTTTGTACAGTTTTATGCGCAGTTCTAATTGGAAAAAAGATATTTCAGAGTCTTTTTAAACTCTATATTAGCTTCACTTGTGAGTTTGCTAGTTTGCGAGCTTGTGAGTCCGTGAGTTTGTGAGCTGGGAATTGAACTTATACTGCCATCTACAGGTGTTAATGATAAAATGTAGTCCAATGTACCAAAATTGCAAAAAGTGAGAACCGCATAAATTTAAAACCGAAGTCCAATGTAACAAAAGAATCGCACAAATCGAATCTAAAATAGCTGAAGTCGAAAATAGAATTACCCAAAACTCGCATGAATCGAACATCATGTTACTCAAAGATTGCATAAATCTGAATTTGCATAAAACGAAACTATATAGAGCGTATTCTTAAGCATTTCGAATGTCCTTATTTATTGCAGTGTCGTGTATTCACGACACTGCACTGCAATACATTGAGGCTGTGCTGGGAGAGTTCAAGTGCTCAATTGTGTTTTATTTTTATATCGGTTGGATTGATAGAAATAAATTAATTCATTTATTTATTTATTTTTAAATCTAACGTTCTATAAGGACAAAATACAATTCATATGTACAGAATAAGAAAACAAATAAAACAATTACAAAGTAAACAATTAACAATGTAAAACATGTTTGTAACGTTGTTTTTTAAAATGCATGCTGGTTTGAGGGCACTTAAAATCACTACATGAATGAAACAAGACTGAATTTATACTAAATGGACCATTGGCTACAACTTTCTATATAAAACTCGGTTTTTCCAAATCATAGTTTACAATGTAACAATGCTATGACATGTCAAGGTCAATGAAAATACAACCATTGTAAAGAATCCTACAAGATGCTATTATATCTTAAACTGAACGTTTTCATCATAATAGCCTTTCGAGTATTCTCGTGGAACCGTACTTTTGACTTACTCTGTATATGTATGTATATATAACAAAAAATATTATCGGTTTCGTCTTCGTCCATCTTTCAAACAAACGTACATGAAAGAGGAGTGAACGGAAAAGATTTTTCACCAAGTCTTGCGTCGACACTGATAGATCATAATGACAGCTTGGGCGTTAAGACGACCGACGAAAACCATCGCAACGGAACATGACACCGGTTCCGCTTGCGCATGCGCATTCCCTATACCCAGGGCTTACGCATCAGGAATCAGAGGGATTGCAACTCGGGATTGTTTTCCTCCCAGATTATGTCACATTGAAAAGCACCCGGATGAAAGTTGGAAAACATAACTAATCTTTGCTAGGTTTCAATTTCCCACTTTGCTTGTTCTTATTTTCGTTTTATTCTTGTGTGTATTGATTTGAAAACAATAATCCCAAAAAATGTTTTAATGTATAAGCTGTATTTTTTCATATATATGCAACTGCGTTTAACCAATTCGTCGAGTTGAATTTGATGTACAAAAATGTAGTAGGGTTTATTTTTGTTTACGTTGTTAAGTGATGTTTGCGAAGCAGTCCCATTTATCTCTAATTCAAAAACACAAAAGCACCTTCCGAAATCGATAAATTAAAGTTTCACAATCACAAATGAAATTAACGATTCTTGTTCTGCGCCAAAATAAAAGAACAATAATTAAATTTACTTTTCAAATAGCGCTGTTTTTTATGGGTGAAATAGGCAACATTTGCCTCATTACTCCATCAAAACTATGTCAACTAACCTTATTACAAAAGATAAATAGAAAAGAATATTTAATCAATGAAAGATCTCTTTCTTTTGATCACATAGCTTATGTAATCTATTGATACCACTTTCTTGATATATGAGCGAGATATTTTTCGATCGTAATCATTCCGCATTTATGCACATAAATATGTATACATTTATTCAAAATGAATACACACTGTGTACTTTCTAAAGAAGTTTATAAAATAAATTTTTAGTGACCCAAAAAATGATATCAGCAAATCATCCTGCGTCAAATTAAAGATGTCATTTTGTTGATGTTGTGTTTTTTTCATAAATTCGGAATAACGCCACAATAAACCTTATCATTGAGTATTAAGTGATCAAATCATAAAGTTCCTATAAGTATTGGCTATATTCTATAGCCAAATATATGCATACTTTACTTTAATATACATGCACCTCCATTGATATACTGTATGATGTAATAAACATAAAATAGATAAGGACTAAAGAACCTCCTTGAATTGAAAAACTGACTATCAGTATACACTTAATTCTACTTTATATTTTTACCCCCCAAAAAAACTGAACTAACAAAAGACATAGTCAGTCTATGGCGAGGTCTAGCAATTCCTTCCAACACATCACGCTCGCGCCTCAGCTCTTTCTTTTACCCATCCTTTCCATTAGGGGTTGTTTGTGGCCCTTTGGGAAGAACATCCTTTCACTTTCTTCATTTTCCGCGTCCAACACTGGTGGGGTCCATCCAACCCCAAGCGACGAGAGAGATGACTTTGGGTGTGTGAGGGAGCGTGGGCGTCAACCGAAAAACAACCCTCGCACCACGACACCAAGGGCCAACTTAAATCATTGGAATGATGCCATCGGTTCATCGCCATCCTCTTTCAACCCCCATGAAGACGACGTTCCTTCGAAAGGACAGTCACGTGTCAATCGGGTCATGAAGCCATTCTCAACCACCAACCAACCCCCCTTAGACATTATTTTACTCAGCACGCGTCTCAACTTTTGCGCCACTTTCTCTTTTTTTCTTCTTCTTTGGGGGTGGGGGATGGGGGTTTGGTGGAAGTTACCCTCTTTCTTCAAAAAGAAAGTTTACTTCATCGTGACAAGTTGACAACCCCAAAAGTTAAAGTTGATTTTTTTCTGTGGTTGGTTGTAAGTACACAAGTTATTCGGTAAAGATGCGTTTCATCGAGAATAACTTCTTAAGAAATTTGTACTTGTGTTGACTTAGGAATGTTCCAGAAGCGAAATGTTTCCAAGGAAGAATGTTTCAAAAGCGGAATGTACCACAAGCTGAATGTTTTAAATGGTAGCCACATAAAGAAATCTAAACTAAATAACTTGACAAAAAACTAAATTTCGTTTAGGCTTCAAACAATTTGAAGCGTGTTAATTTCACTGCATTTACAAAACCAAAAGCAAGTTATATGTTAAAACACGAAAAAGAAGTTTCTAAAGCAAAAAATGTACACACTAACAAATACACAAAATTGTACAAAAAAACTGCTTAAAAACCCATTTACACAAAATTATAAAAAAAATAAGCATTTCTGTGCCACCGTGTATGATGTACGATGCAGGAAAAGTACTCGCTTATTTTATTAAAATGAAAACAGATTTGTGCTATGTGATCTACCTTGTATTAGAAACTACTGTATACATCTAACACTTTGTAACTCTATAAGCTTTACTATTAAAAGCCTGTTATATACATTAATATCACTAATTAAAATTCGCGTTCACCTATTACCTACGCTGATGCGTAATGATACGTATTAACCATACCGTTATAAAATTCATCGGTTATGCGGTAACTATTACCACGTTATCGTTAATTACGATGTACTCACTGGTCGACTAACTCTATAGGGATTTTCGCATCTTCATTCACACATAACGGACCAGAACAATCAGTGTGTGGCGCCACGTAACTCATCACAAACGCCATGGTGGTAATAGGAACTCGTCGACATCAATAAAGCAGAAAATTGGTACCGGATTCCTGACCCTATCACCTCCCTCTATTGGTAAGCCTTTGACCCCTTGTGGCCAACAGAGGTCCCATTGCCCACCCCGATCAATCATCCAACTTCGATTACAACCACCGGCTGACACCGAAGTTAAAGTGAATGTAAACATCTGCACGTTCACTACAACAAAAGAACAAACTAGTAATAATACCACTATACAGAAAGTTCACCGCTTTCACTAAGAAAGTCTTGAAAAAGAAACTTATAGGTAGGTCATCAGTGGTGCTAGGGTTAGTGCCACCTTTGGTAAATCATGGTCTCACCCCACTCTGACTCTCCCATAGTGTCAACCCTTGATCAGTGGCTTGAAAAACGTTATTCGAAGCGGTATGAGCTAACGTGCATTAGAAAGTTCAACATGTGTAACATCCCTTTGGTGACACCAGATATTTCCACCAAAAATGTTATTAAAAAGGTTAGTGCACCATGTGATTTAATCACCATAAAGTTAGATACTAAATTTACTTCACTAAATTAGTGTTTTACTTTAGATAACGTAACTTACTGTATTAAAGTAACATTTTATCTTTTCTGTTTAACATAGCGAATGACAAAGCTGTAAAGCTGTGCTTTCCTGTCGAACACAGCGCTTTGCTACACCTTTTGACGACTTTTCAGCGTAGCACCGCGCATAGCTACAGCTAACTGGTCCACCACTAATGAATATACAGTCAATACAGTTTTACAGCATAACATTTTAGCCTTATGACATAATATTGATACAGTATATGTAACACCGTACGCTTAATTGTATATTTCAAAATATGATTTTTTGATTCTTTTCTTGACCTTTCTTGTCAAGAGTTGTTAATCGATTTTCCAAAAAAAATAAGCACTTTATGTATAATATAATTACTGTATTTGTCATTAAATTTTATCTGGCTAATATTGTCGTTCATTCTATATTTTACGGGTACTATTGAGTTTTGTGCCATATATTTCCACTTTATTTTGTATGTTTTGTTTTACTGTTGTTTTATTTTGGTCCGTGCGACTGTTTTAATAAATAATAATAATTTAGGCTGGGCTTAATGTTTTTGTTAATACAATTACAGAAATATTTTTAAAATAAATAATAAATTTCTTCTGAAATACTGCACAAACATTTTACAGACGCAATCATTTGAGTGTCACCCCTTCTGATGGTGTCACTTGATTTGGTCTGAACACCCCATTAGTGACGCCACTGATAGGTCCTCTTTGAAAAGCAAAAATCACCAAACAGCAATAAATGTTTATACCCCCCTATTGGTATATTTTCACTATCACTATCTACAAACTATAATACATGAAAAAGTACTCGTATATGCGCAATATAACTAGACCTCAACATAAAAGGAAATAACATTATACAGTACATACAGTATACGTGTAGAACTCAATATCGCCGGAAAAGCGGGCAAACATCAAACATAAAAAAATAGACATAATCTAAAACCGGTGAAAGAAAGAAATAAGAATCAAATTACATAAACATTAATATACAAGTAATTAATAACCGCGAAAAGAGCGGGAATCAATCGTCATTAAGTTAATTGAAAACTACCGTTATTTGTAGACGGTCAAAAACAGAACGCCGTTAAGCGGAGCCATACAATTCTCAAAAATGAAGTTTTCTAGAAACAAGTGGGGAAAAATCGACTAAGATCAGCGGTGGTAAGTTGACTGCTATGTCAACTGCAATGACCACAACGAACGATGGTCGGTTCTGGTCTGATGCAGAAGCTACCAGAGTGTCTTCGTCGTGCCAAAGGGGTTCGTCTCACCGAAGCAAGGAAAAGCTGGACAAGATAGCGACACTTCAGCACCGGATGACCGGCTTCATTTTCTACCAAAAGGCTTTTGCAAATCTCAAGGTTTCTTTCATTCTCCCCCGCTCCCAAAAATATATATATAGTAGTACTAAGTCTCACATTTTAAGAATCGAACAAAAGTTTTCAAACTCCACTCAAATAGAACTTTTCCGCTGGATTTAAGACGTTTCGATGTTACTCTTAAATCTTCTGGCTTTTCAATCAATACTTTTAAAAGTCCATTAACACGTAAATTTAAATATGTGTCCAATGATAAATCCAACGTTACAAACTTGAATATTAACTAAGTTTATACTCAAATAAAGAAGATGTACAGTAGCTGCTTGGTTTATTTTACAACGTCAAAACTGTACGACTTTATGAAGAGTATAATCTTTAGCCATCACAGATTTATTCTGGAACTACAGTGTAAGATGTGCACCAAAGTATAGTTTTATTTACAAATTCTATTTGTTTTTATATACATACATTTTTCAATTTATAAATATGTTTTTAAAGTACCACTTTAAATGTTCACCGGCAGAGAGCGCCACTGATAACTGAATCTAAATACAGTGTTATTTATTTATTTTTTTAAATAAAGACTTTTAAAGAGTTTGGTACTGTAATCATATTACCAACATAAAAGACACACATAATGTGACATTTTCATTCTAAATGTAAAATATAAAATGTTAAGTTTTTTTCAAATTGAATACATTTTTAATATTTAGTTTGATAAAAAAATACAATAGAAACGTGAAAATTACAAAACTGTACTGTATAAACACTTTAAAATTTAAAACCAAAACATACTACAATATTTGGCTAAATGTTACCACATTTCTAAATGTTAACTATTAGATTATATAACAATACAATTTAAATATTAATTTCACTATATTTTTAAAAATTATAAAAAAGTGAAGATATATAAAATGATCTCTGAAATATGTTACCGGCGATGTATAGAATCCAGGTTTTGTATACATTCTATACATGCCGGTGACATAATACATTTTTAAAGTTGAATATAACAAATTCCATTCTGCATGTTTCGAATTATGCAAATTTAGATTTATCCGAATAAAAAGGCATGCAATCTTTGTAGTTATTCGATATTCAATTCATGTGTGTTTTTAGTGATTCCAGTTTTTATTTTTGCACGTTTCGATTTATGCAAATTATTAATGCTAAATTCGATTTATGCGAATTTAAATTTTTGCAATCGTTGAGTCATTCGATATTTGATTTATGCAATTTTGAGTAATTTTATTTTTCACTTCTGCAATTTTCGATTTATATATTTACATATGCGATTCTTAACATTGGACTTAAGCGGTTTTTTTTTATGCGAAGGACTTATGCAGTTCACGTTTTAAGCGTTTTTTAGTACATTAGACTATACAGCAAATTCTCATAACGATTGGTACGTTCAATTCCCAGCTCGCTCACTCACAAGTGACGTTAATATAAAAAGCATAAAAATGAATAGAAATTTTATAGTTTATTAAATACATGAAAACTAGACTTTTGTACAATGCAGGACTGTTAAAAAGCTTCACGTTTAAACTATATATTTTTTAGAACTGATTTTACAAAATTAATTTTATATATATTTATTTATTTATTTATTTATATATACAGTATAATATATGTTTTAATTTAATACAATTCAAATCGCGTCTTCAACCATTGTTCAACATGACCACACAAGCAAACACATGAAACAAAAACTAAACGAGCCAAGCGTGCCAATGTTCCCTACTGTGATGACAACGAAACGTTGTTAAAGACGATCATTACTTGTTATTAAGTAGCCAACAAATTTCATTCCCATTCAGCTTCGGGGTATATTCTCGTTATCTCCCAAACAAATCAAAACCAAGACATCATTCCCGACTAAAACTGCAACAAAAAATTACACTACAAAGTAAATGAAAGTTTCTTAAACCGATAAAAGAAAATAACACTAACGGACAAAAACGATAAAAAAATATCTAAATAATTAAAGAGATGATTTTCACACAGATATACGTTGATACACACACTATATTGTTGTTATACAAATTATTATTTTTATTTTTCAGTTATACAAGGAGAATCAAAAGTACAGTCCATTAATAGCAGAGTACCTAAAAGTTTTTAGTCGAACTGCCGTGTAATGCAGTGTAGTGTATACACTGCATTACACGGAAACGTTTAGGTGCGTTGTGGAAATAACATTGCAAAAAGCTTTATCAAGGTGCTATTATATCTCATACTCCACATTTTTAAATTGAGTATTCCTAAGGAACCGTACTTTTAATTCACCCTGTATATGATGTCAACTTTTTGCAGCAAGAATCAACTGAATGTTACATTAGATTAGAATATCTTAAAATCAAAAGATTATTTGTAACGAGGACTGTAATTTGTTTTAGGTTCAATACGAGTGCTGCCATCTATCTTCGATGTGCTAAACGTTTATATTTATATAAATGCATAAAATATATATTATATAACACGGCATGGGCTAAGGATGAGACTATTAATGATGAAAGATGTACAGGAAAAAAAATTACAGATATACAAAAAATAAAAACGTAAAGAACAAAAACTCGACTCTCTAAAGAATTTCAAAAATCTTACAAACTAAAAGAGCTGGTCCTCTTCAACATACAAACGGCACTTTGTACGTATAGTGCAAACATGTAATAACGTCAAAAAAAATTGTGACACCAAAGAAAAATTATTTTTAAGAAGAAGAAGAAGAAAAAGAGGAAAATATCAACTTAGCATTTACATTTTTGTTATCGGCTCGAAAAAGCGGAAAAATAGAAAAATGAAAAAAATATATATCACAAAAGGAAAAAAAAATGGAAGTAAAAAAAAAAATCAAAAATGACTTTTCCATCTGATAAGAATACAAAACAGCTGGGAAAAGAAAAGGTGCTTGTTATTCGCTTTTTATCGCCTACTCGAATCTGCTATTCTTGAAACATTCGATTGAATGAACGCATTGCACATTAATGAGCTACTGAGGCTCCCTCTTTACACAGATCGTGAAACGCGATAAACGCTGCCAAACACACATCCAACAACGACCATAAATGACAGAAATATGCTAATAGCCCCCAAAGACGACAATATTAAAAGCTATTTCAGCATTCCACGGGGATTCATCAACCTTTCTTTACATACGAGTCGATTTCAATGTTGCCAATCTGCATAAACTAACCATAATTCCATTTTCTTTTCTTTTCTCTTCTTCTTCTTTGGTCTTATCTCACTCGCCATATCTAAAACTTCATAAATAAATTCTTTTATCTCACACCTAACCTGTGTTAACGAAGATGTACAATTGCAATCTTTACCAAATCTATATTTATAAATTTGAAAAAAAAAATAATTCAAAAGACACCCTGTGTGAAATGTAAAATTTGATGAATGGTGAATTTAATTTAAACAAAAATATTATTTCGAAAAAAAATGATTAAAGTTGTTTTATATAACCATAGAGTTAGTTATTTTGAATGTTTTAAAGTTAGACTGAACACAGTCAAATGAAACCGAATTGATGTTCATGAAGATTTAAAATTGTATATCTTCTATTCATTTTTTCACAAAAACAATTTTTACTCAGTATGTAATAATTTATAAATGAACCTATATATGCGAAAAATACGTTTCACGCATATAAATAAAAAATTGCACATGACGTAATTTTCAAGTGACAAAATATCGATTTAGTTACTTGTACACCATCGCACCACATCACAATTTTCTCGCATTTGAAGGTTACCTGAGAATTTTTTTTTATACTCATATTATATAACTGTACATTATAGATGGTATAAAAGGATGTTAAGTAACATTTTAAAATGTGTGATGTGCAATTTTACCGCATAATTTTGAGCAAAACAACGATATTTGTGCAAGAAGTGTGAAGTAGCCAATAGACAACAAAGCAAGTTCAGATTTTTGAAACGCGTTTCCCTCGAAATTGTAAAAATGTTATTTAACACCCTTTTACACCAGGTCATTTAATTACCATATATCCGCTTCATCCTAACTATCCGACATACATCACCAAACCCAGAAATAACATCTACAGTATTCCGTATATGAGATATGTAAACTATAACTGTTACCAATATTATTATAATTTTTTTGTGATATTATTAAAAACTGATTCAAGTAAATATCTTAATTCTTCGCCAATTGAAAAAAGTGAAACAGAAATATTCCAAAATCGGTTATTTTCTTTTCTCTCGTCATTAAGATCGAAACAGCGAGAAAATTTATCAAACCTGCCCAATCACTAATGTTTTCCGAACTCTTGACACAACACGTCAAAGCATTTCCATTCGCAAAACTATACCAACTTTTCCATTCGAAGTGGCAAGCTCGCTACTCCAATGACATCATAAATGACGGCTAATGAAATAGCTGCGTGACAATTTGGCACATGGATAAGCATCACTAACCTTAACAAGCCTAAACCATTGACATTCATGGACGTTTCTCGACTGTCATGTTAAGGAATCAAATCCATCACTCGGCCCTACGAGGGGTGTCAAAAGTTGAAACTCTGATAACGAGGTTGTAGGCAACCGCAATAAATTATCAACCAAACTCGAACTACCCCCCCACCCCCTTTCGAAAATCCCTCACCAAAATTATCCTCATTTCACCACATCAAATAGCGAAAAATTGAATTCACATTGGCACAACTCTTCAAATCGTCGATAAAGCCTCAGCCGATTAAACGCGTTCAACGAATAAAGTATAATTAAAAGTCAATTACTGCGAAATCAGTGTATACCCAGCTCAACACGTCTAAGTTGGGTGTCAGCTGGTTTAAGTTGACAACCTAGTTATTAGACATACTCAATGGATTTTCTAATTAAACTTTAAACGTGAATAAAATCAACACGTGACTTATTTAACATTTGTAATGACAATATTTTAAAACTAATAAATAACCCATAAAAAATGACAGAAATGTTTCATTACGCAATTTATTGTTGTTAACTAATGTTGCTTCAACATTGGTTAGTTATTTTTTTGATCTTTTTCTTGATTAGACGTCCGACCTCTCTGATGCTGTTATTGCTTGTACTTAGTTATGAGTTTGTTTAGCAGGTTAAGTTAGTTAAAAAAAGGTATTAAATGCATGATTTGTTTTGTTTTCATTAACCTAACCTGCAAAATAAACCCATAACCAAGTACATGCAAATAGCAACACAAAAGAGATCTAGCGTCTAATCGAAAAGTACTATTTTTTAAAATCATATTGGTTGACAATATTCGTCCCGTTTAGAATATCAATTTCGGTAAACGTCTCGGTATTTTCACACGCGGTGGAGCTTTCATAGCTGGTGAGGAGGAGGAGCATTCTTGTCTTTTATAGAATAGACTAGTGAAATAGCCCCTTCAAAAATGACAGGAAAGTTTTGTTTTGTTTTTGTTTCCATTTGTTGCTTCGCAACAATTGTTACAGTTATTATTCATTATTATTCGTTAGTTATTATCCGCACCGCAATATTCGTTCCAGTTAGAGTATTGGTTTCGGCATTTTCACACACGGTGGCGCTGGTGAGGAGGCACGCGCTGATAAAAAAAAAACCTTGTTCTGGACGTTTCTAGAATGCCCAGGTGCAAAACAAAGAACCACGTGGTGTTTCTTGTCGAATGGCTATAACTGGTGAGGAGGAGTAGGAGTAGGAAGATTTTTTATTTTATTAGAAAAGATAAACTGACGACCACGTTCTCGTTGATCATTACGATATTATTGTTTAAAATTGAAGTACTTTTTGATTAGACGCTCTCCACCTCCGCCTTGTACTTGGTTATGGATATATTTTGCAGGTTAAGTTAGGAAAAAAAACGTATCAAATGTATGATTTGTAACCAAATTTAAATTTCATTCAACACTTTTCAAAAAGATTCCCAACAGCAATATCCCTCGAGTAGCTATTTACAATGGAATGAGCTCCCTTTTCGAATGCGCCGTACGGCATCCAACTTACAGAATTATAACGTTGACTTCAAAAAATTTGACCGGGTTTTGTACCACCACTTAGGATATGTGTAATGATTTGTATTTTTTTTTTATATATTTTTCAGTTTTTTGATGAAACCCTTTTGGTCACCAAGACCGTATAAAATGAAATGAAATAAAATAAATATTTTTTTCCCTAACCTAACCTGTAAAATAAACCCATAGTACAAGTAAGTAGCAAATTAGAGAGGTGGAGGATGTCTAAGCGAAAAGTACGTTGGATAACAAAATATGTATATTATTTATTTATTTATTTATTTAACGAACAAACAAGGTTCAGCATGTGACTGACTATAACAGATAACAAAAATTCTTTTAAAGCCTATAACATTGGCATGACATTAAACAATTGAAACGTAGTATCTCGATAAATCAAAGGTTTTTTATAGCACAACTTCACCACTTGAACTAGCAATTTTACAAAATTATCACATTGTATACAATTTTCAATTTTCCAAATGTATTTTATAGTAAATAAAATATCTAACGATCAAATATTGAAATATCTTAATTTTTTTTTACAAATTTAACCGTATAATTTCAAACAATAAAACGTAAAACAAAAATCTCCCGAGTTGTCAAAACCAATATAATTTCACGTTATACTATTGATTTATCCGCTCAAAATCGATTATACAAAATATTCACCACCCTTCCATAGCGAATCGATGATCTACTATAATTTCATTCACCCTGTACAAAATTTGGGGGATAATCCATCAACTATTTTTGCTTTCATCTTTCTTTCGACAGCTGTTGTTTGTAACCACGGTTCATTAAAATATTTCTCATCGTGTAAATTCTGAATGGAGTATGTTCGGAATGCATGGAGACCACACAAAAAGAGTGACTTTCAATTTCATTTGAACACATCCATGATACATTCGAACCAACTCATACATTCATAAAAAAAATATTCCCCACCCTGCAAAAAAAAAGAAAATACCACAAACAGTGTGATTGAAATGTGAGGCGAATTGGAAGCTACACAAACTAAGAATAGACGACAGATGAAGCAAATCGCCCAACAGCTGTGACTTGATGTTTAGCTGCACCCTGTATATGAATGAAAATTTCCACAAAAAAAAAGTCCACTATTTTGTACAGTAATTTCTCCTCATGACACAAAGGTTGTATTTTTAACACTAAATTTTTGTCATTTTCTGGTGTTCCCCAACATGGTAAGAACAACATCCTGAAAAAGTTAAATCAATTAGTTTCTTGTCCCTCGTTTCCAAAATCTAAACAGCTGCTTTTGCAATTTTATGAAGATGTCAGTGTTAATTATTCACCAGCAAAACATAAAAATTACATAAGCTCAAAGTGCTGTCTTACGGTGCAAGGGGAAGGAAGTTAATGTAGAATTTAAAGACAAATGAAAAAAGAAAAAATTAAAGACCCCTTTATATTATGCACTTGCTAACGACTTCCTAAGTACCACTATAATCACCATTTTCTTGGAAACACGTGGTCGCAATCGTGGAAAAATGTCGCTTCCAGGTGATTAAAGGGAGATTTTCAATTAAATCCCCGGCTTTAACAAGAAGTGACTCGCGAAACATGTGTGTAGTCACCGAGTGTGATTTTGTTTTCAGGGACCCACGTGAATTACCCTATGTTCAAGAAAAACATTGGATCTACAAAATTTGTGTTTATGATGAGTTCAGTGTTTTATACATCAACTAATCAAAACATCCACGTTGTGAGTGTATGATTTGTTAGATTATTAGCGATAAATATAAGGTAAAGTTTCTTTGCATATGTGATTCATTGGCTTCTCACACTCGCGGATTTCTAATTTCTTCAACAAATTCTCTTTCTTCAATTTAAAAGTAACAAAATATAAACAATCTGACTAACACGAATGTAAACAATCTTCCTTACAATGCCGGTGTAAACAAAGCCAACGAATGGGTGTAAAAATGGCAAATTTTTGTCGACTTTTTAATTAAGCTTCTGACATGGAATAGAGCTTATAACCTCCCCCGGGTTCACCTAAACTTAAATTCCAAGTTTCGTAAAAATCAGTTTTATTAGTTTATCATGCGCGTACAAACAAACAGACATGTGAAAAATTGTTTTTTTATTTAGATAAAAAATTTGGTACTTTCCGGTTATAGCCAGGCCCAGTCTGATGTTGCTATTTGCTTGTACTACTCAATTATGGGTTTATTTTGCAGGATAAGTTAAGAACAACAAAGAAACGTATTAAACGTATGATATTGTTTTGTTTTCCTAATCTAACCTGCAAAATAAACCCCTGGCTATAACCGGAAAGTACCAAAATTTTTTTACTTGACTCAAAATCGTACTGTCCGTATTGGATAACTAGTTACATTCTTATACATTATTTTATTATCCAAAATACGCATAATATTTTATTATCTATTTACTATTTTGCTACAGCGTATGTGTATTAATTCCCTTTTTTTCTTTTTGCAAGCAGGCGTAGGAGTGGCTCAACATCGTCACGTGACACCAGGACAGAAAAGGAGATAACGGAAATTAGTTGTAATTTTTGTAGTAATTTCGTTTTAATTTTTTGGAATGTGCGTAATCACTTTTGTGATTAAGCGGACCTCAAGTATATAGCTAACTGGTTGGTTAAAAGACGTTCAAAAAATGGTACGTTCCACACATGCTTAAATTTATTTACTTTTGCGTTTGAGTTGAGTGTTTAGTACTGCAATTGTATAGCAATAAACAAAAACTTGTTAGCCGTATTCGTGTAAAGTAAATCTTATGGCATTAAATTTCCGACATCAATGTCCAATATGCGTAATATTCCATTATAACCAGATGCTAAGTAAAAAGACGCGTTGAATTTTCACAAATGTCTCAAAAAATACATTTTTCTACACGATACATAAAGAGAAAGACTTACATTTTTTTTTCACAAATGAAGAAGGAAGAAAAACACCTTTAGTACCTTTACCTCCCATCACCACGCAGAACTCACTCAACGATTCTCTTTGACGAAATAACAACAGCGAAAGACTAAGAAGAATCGGCAAAGAGCTACCAGAAAAGCAGAAAACGAATAAGGAAGAAAAAAAATGGAGAGAAAAATAAATGGGTGCAAAGGGGGGAACCATACGAAAGGGCTATAGAATGAATGGGAGGCAATTCGACGATAACATCGAATCGAGGGCATTGTATTTCATATTTATCGCACACACCACGCGGGAGATTCCCGACTCCACCTAGTACATCAACCCAAACACCGGAGGGGTTCTGCACACTTTACTCTGCCAGCAGAAAGAGGATTCTGCCCAATTCTCTCTCTGGAGCACAACTAGCCTCCAAGTCCAGAGGCGGAGAGAGACCTATCCAACGCAGACGCCTATATACTTTTGGCCCAGCAGGAATTCCCTGGCAGCGAGTAAATCGTATAGCACTGGACATCCACACTGGAACGCTAGCTATACTGTTACTACTGGAAAAGGGAAGGTGGAGTCAGAAAAAGGAATTATCTGATCTTCCGGAGGAAAAACGAACGACAAGGTTTCGTGTGACCGATTGTGCCGATTGCCATTTCCGATTGTTTTACGACGTCGGCTTTTCAATGGCCGACCGGCATTATCACAAACCGTTCCGAATGGGATTTTTGGAGAAAAAGTTTATGGACGCAGCTCGGCGGGTGTTCACTTTTCACTAATACTGTTGGATATTTTTTTTTATTTATTTATTTTTTTTAGTTATTGTTCTTTATCATTCTAAATCATTGCTGACTCGTTGTTCCCAGAAAGGATACTTCAAAAAAATTAAATACAGATGTCTGTTTTTTTAAATATTCCATATTTCATTGGGATTTCACTACTGCAAAAAAATTTTTATTCGGAATGAAAAAGCACTTACAAGGATTCCACTTAATACATTTACCCGCTTATAAAATGGTATGTTTCATTTGTTCGCAAAAAGTGTCTTCCTAAATATTATACAGGATGGTTGCGATAAACGTACCACTTTTTTAAATTGGTCGTTTGATCTATTTTTCCGGTTATCAACAGTAACTTAACTACAGTATGTGTAAATAATAGTGTAATGGGAGAGTTACTTCCGATCACATAAAGTGCTGAAAGTGTCCACTATTTTGCGCATTATAATGCAAAAGCGAAAGTGCAAAAATCATACTGTACACAGTATACGGCATTTGAGTGAAGACTCATGCTGCGCCGCAAACTTAAGTGAGCTAACGCGAGTTAAAGGAATGATCCAATGTGTTAGGTGCAATTTCACCTTCGTGACGCATAATTTTGAGCAAAACATTAATTCGTACAAAGATATTAGTACAAAAAAGTGTGAAGAAGCCCATCGACAGCAAAAACAAATTCTGATCTTTATACACGTTTTCCTCGAAAATGTAAAAATGCTCCTTTAACTTGTTTTTTTTTACACCAGACCTTTCGATTCCTTGTTCACTGCAATAAATACCTATTTAAGAGGGTTCTGCTTTAAGACGTTTTCCCCTTTAGTAAAAGTTTTGTTTCCTAAGAAATTAACCTAAGTATTCCTCAAACTTAAGAAATGCACGTTACACACTTCGATTTAAGAGCGTCTATGGCTTTAGTGAGATAAAACTTAGTAAATGGAATTAATGAATAACTGACTCAAAAAAATTGATATTTTATAATTTCTTAAAAAAACACGTTTTAAACTGAGTTTCTATGTTAATAGTAAACACCTAACGGAAATACTCCTAACGAATCGCAATTGTAAATATTTCATCAAAGAATTTCCACGGAACTTTGGAATTACAAATGAAATTCAAAAACCAATAGCTAGCTACCCAAAATAAATATAAAATATCAATCCAACAAAATAAATTTGAAAGACGTGGGAAGGCAAAGTCTTGTTGGTGAAAGTTGACAAACAAATGGAAATGCTGCTGGGCAATGCATAAACCATTAGAATCGAGTCAGAGGAGACCTTCAGCTTAAGGTCGATTTTCTTCGCTTATGATATTCAAGAAATGATGATATATTTTCTTTTTTTTCCCTTATCATCTCTTCCATTTTTTCCATGAAAAAGTAATATTTCCATTCGATTCAAACAACTCTCGTAAAAATATACATCACCGATGCGAATGCGCATTTCAAATCACCTCATCGCAAAACTCGAGAGCGAAATGCGATCTGGTATAAATAAATTCTATCAAGATTTTGGCCTCGACAAGACATGTCACCGTCGACGACGTTTTGCATTCCACTAATTTTTTTATCGTTTATTTTTTTTTTCTGAGAAAAATAAATCTTTTATTCTTCTTCTTCACCGAAGAAAAATAATTCAACGCAATCTCCTCCTTTTTACAAAGCTATGAATACTAAAATAATAATAGCCTCTAAACATACTAAGAATAATTTTATATGAATAAGTTGACCATTTTTAAGCAACCGTTAAATGCTGAAGATGGTCAATAAAATAACATAACGGATAATAAAATAGATAATGAGATTAAATTAACTTTGACTATGAATAACCCATTTAAACTTCGCCTGTGGTTTTTTTTATAATAAAACTGCATTAAAAGATAATAATATTTATTTTGATTTTAATATTTGGAATTCTATATTTTAATTATACGATATTTTCAATTTTATAGAAATACGACTAGACCAATGATGATTATTTAAAATATGTTTCAGTTTAGGGGCAAATTTATGATTCAGCCCACACCATTTTAAAGATGAATTTTATGCTTATTTTCAACCTTAATTTTAATATGTAAATAAATTATAAATTTCCTACCTTAGTTTCAGAAGTAATAACACAGAAGTTCACAGTTGTACACAAATGTTTACATTAAGTTCTTAAAAATTCAAAGATTTCCATATGAATCCATTAAAATCCGTAGAAATTCACAAAAATTCATGGATGTCGTGCTCGTGAATGCACAGAAGTTCACAGAAACACTACTACAGTATATGAGGAATGAATGCCGTACACTCAATTTAATTGTATACTTTGCAGCACCTGTTTCAGTTTACACTATACAGTACAGCAGTCCGTCACATAGCTATACACACATACGGGTAGTATTATATGATAATTGACTATATAATGTATTCACTCACTATAATGCAATCACTGTTCTGCTATTGTTTTTAACAAAACATGTTAAAGAAATATTTTATGTTTTTGTCCAAGACCTGGTATTCCAGTAGCGATGCACGAAAGACACTAAGGACATTAAAGATACACTAAAAACATTTGCATCAGTTGGAAAAACACGTTTATTTCTCGTGACATTCTGCTCGCATATTATTTTCTGGTACAACAAAATCTATATGTACACATAAGACCAAAAAAAAAATCACAGCAAAAACACACTAAACTTATTAGGAATGAAAATTAGAACTGAATGGTGGATGATACCATTTATGAAAAGTGTAGAATCGTCGTTTTCAAATAAAATAAACAGACAATTCTAAGTTGTAATCTCTATTCGTCAAAAAGATGCATAGTGGATTAATATTTAAATTATTAATACACCAGTAGTGTCGCAAAAAAGTTATATACAGTATTAGTTAAACTGATATAAAGTTTACCTATTTTTAATCTTTTTTTAAGTAATTACTTTTTATAATGTAAACATAACATTACAACTTATCTTCATTAATTTTTTAGGACGTACATTTTATTTCGACTTCTGTTGGAATAACACTTTCTACTGCAGTAACGTGCATTTTTATATACTATTTTTTTTTTAATTTTTATATAATTTTATTGTTCGTCATAAATCAATTTTATTCTCACCATTTTTTTATATAAATTGAATTCTTTATAAAAAAATTTTAGGATAAAAATAACTCTTACTTTTCAAATTTAGAAAAAAAGAAAGATAAGCCTTACATCTTACAGACAATAAATTTCTTACGAATATCTATCTGTATGCTCTTCTCAATCGAAAATGTGGAAATAAAAAAAATTAACATATAAAAAAATAAAATGTGTCAAGATAATATATTTTATAGCCCATAGATATGATGTATGAGTTTACAACTATTCATTAGTAAACAGCAAAAAGGATAAAAAAATAAAAAGTTTCAAACTCCCAAAAGAGCTCTTTGGATAAACAATTTTCACAATCTCAAAAGTTTATTTTTTATATTGCTGCAAGGCAATAACGTCAACATGAAAATGAAAAAACGTTCGATGATGATGTTTATGTGAACTAGATGACTACTATACCAACGGTTACAAAGCACATTTCATTCAAATTTTTTATTCGTCAATAAATTATATACAGGGTGTCCTGTCCTGAGTTTTGAATATGATAGCATTTTGAGGTTTTTTCAATGATGCTATTTTTATTAACCTTGAAATTAGTTCCCAAGAAAATCGCATTATTAAATTTTAAACAATGCGTCCGTGGGCATCAAGTCATATTTAGAAAATTTTGTAGTCAATAGCTCATATAGTCCAAAGACTATAAATAAATACTAATCAGTATTTATTTATACTTGTAGTCTTTGATAGTCAAAATTCACTTTCGTTTAATTTATTTCCAACAATCTAAACTGAGAAAACAATTATCCAACACACAACAACATGTGAAACTGAGAAACACTATGACTAAAGCGTTTCAATTAGTCATAATCCAATGTCGTTTTATTTCCAAAAATCAACTGAAATAAAAAATGATGCAACAAACAGTGATTAAAAGGCGTGATTATGTTGCTACGACAGCTTCTCTGCAAGTCACTGATACTATGCAGTTTTAGTGTATATATACAATGTACATTGTACATTATATATACATGTACAATGTACAATGTACAATGTACAATGTACATTATATATACAATGTACACTGCAATACACTAATGTTATTTTAGTTTTGGTTTTAATTTTGAATCATATTATTTTAAAAAAAAAAAAATCAATGATAAAAACCTCAAATATTTTTACTAAAAAATTGATTTCTATTTTATTTTTATTTTAGTTAGGTTGTTGAAAATAAATAAAATGATACTGTATTATAACTAAAACGTTAAATTATCAATTCACTACATCATGATTCAAACAACGAAACTTGTGACATCCTAAACCTCTTTTTCTTCATCGCGTACACTAACATTATAATACGACATAACGTAAAGTATAACTGTGTTTACTGTATCTTTTTTTCCACTAGATAATCACTTTAAAAACCAAATCTCATCTCTTTGAAGTTTACAGAGTTAAAAGTCTGTTCATCTGAATGCATGAGAGAGATGTTCGCTATCTCGTTTTAAAACTCCAACTCTCGTCTGTTAACAATTTTGCCAGACGAAAAATTAACGCAGCCCACTTTGAATGGTGAGTACCTATAAAACCAACCCAACGTGAGCCTGATTAAAATGCAAAGCTCGAGGACTGAATTCAATTATGATAACAAGCAAACCATGCACCGTGGTGTCAGTAGGCACTTGTACCAAAAGCTGCTCACGATGCTAGATAACAAGCCATCAAGTAGACACCCAAAGAATATCCTCAACATAATGCAAAAAAAAGGTAACCGAATTTTTTGTATCTTTTCTTTAAAAACTTCCTAATTTCTGAATCACATTTTTAATAAGTAAAGTTAAAATAAACCATAATAAGTTTATTTTCTTTTTACAATGAATATATTTAAAGTTGATAAACTAATTGACTTATTGATAAGCAGATAATACCCATAAGTTATTCAAACAACAACAAAAATATCTTTAAACGCAAAATATGGGTGAAAATTAACCGGATTTTCTGAAACTCAAAAATACTAATTTTAGCTTTCGAAGTGTCGAACAAAATCCAGTTCAGTTTTCAACAATTTCTATTTTTCATTACAAACTTTTATTTAACTTAGCGTGAGCGTTGTAGCTTTGTTTGTGCGCATCAAACTTTTCGCGGTCAATTTTGACCCATTTCTCGTTATCTCAGAAAGGTGAAATTTGACACACAGACATAGTCCGCGACACATTTTAGTCCATTAAATTTTGAAGGCTCGACGTCGCGTAATTATCACAGAATTTACAGGTGAAAAGCCGATTTTTTTGGGTAGAGTGTTTGATGCCGCTGTACTACTTCCATTTGATCAGAGGGGGAAAAAGGCCATCTGGCTGTTTGCCAAATGCGGTGAGCAGCGTTGAAACAGTCAGTTACAACTATTTTTTATAATAGTATTGAGCCCTTCCGAATATGCACTTAACTCATTTACCACGAACGTTTGTCTCATAAACTGTAGAAAGTAATTTAAAACATTTGAGAATAATAATGCTACATGTAACAGCACAACTATCTGTTCACGTGTTTGTTTCACATATACCAATGTATTTAAAAGATTGTGCCGAAAAACAACGTTTTTACCGAAATCTTGTTTTATACTTTTTATATTCTCTTCACTTGTGAGTTTGTGAGTCCGTCAGTTTGTGAGGCAGTGAGCTGGGAATTAAACGTATACTGTCATCTACAGTTGTTATAGTTCAATGTATCAAATAACGCATAAAATGAGAATCGCATAAGTCTTTCGCATAAATCAAACACCGCATATGTCGTAAAAAAAATTATGTATATAATAAATAAATCAAAAATTTTAAAAATCAAACATGGAATTAATCAAAACTTGTATAAATCAAATATCGAATGACTCAACGATTGCATAAATTTAATTTCGCATTTATGCGAAGTTCGATTTATAAATCAAAATTCATATAAATCGAAACACTTGCACTTCTTACCTGCCACTCACAATCGTTCGGCATTACAAAAAACAAATCGGCAATGTACCTCCTAATCACAATTTATCACTATCTAGTTAATAACTATGAGCCTACTCTTTATAATATTACCATCTTACAAACAGATATTAAAAAAGCCTTTGATACCATAAACCGGAACTTTATTATTCAGGCAGTTATCTTCCTAGGCATTAACTAGCATACTATAAAATCATTAATTCATTATTTTTCTGACCGAAAATTTTATATAAAAGACCACATTAACACAATAACCAAGTCAGATAATGGTGTAATTCAGGGCACCACCAACGCATCTATGTTTTATTGCAAACACAATTCATAACTTACCTTTACATGCAGTTACCTGCAACTATGTTGATGATAATATTTTAGTTTATAAGTACCCCAAATACAAAGCCCCCATCAATAACAGGTTCATTGAAGAAGATTTTAATCTGATCTCCGACTGGTGAACTAACTATAAATTGTCACTAAATCATATGAAAACTAAACGTCTGACTCTTTCTAATCTTTGTCTATCAGATTCTGAACCTATGAAAATCATGGGGATCTGGTTTAACCATGGCCTGAACTTTTCCTTCAAAAAATTGTTACGTACATATATTATTCAAGGAAAGAATTTCCTTACTTAACAAAATCTCTGTATTTTTTGTATTGTCCTTATGAGACGTATTAATAAAAAAAACAAAATAAAAATTTGGATATCACTTTTTATACCCTTTCATATTATCTTCACTTGTGAGTGAGTTTGTGACTGAGCTTAAAATTGAACGTACGTATCAGTCGTTTATGAGAATATACTGTATAGTCCAAGTACCAAAAACGCATAAAACTAGAGCTTCGTAAGTGCTTCGCATAAATAATAAACTGCGCAAGTTCAATGTAAACAAAAAATCGCATATGTGAATAATAACTAAAAAAATTGCAGAAATAAAAAATGGAATTACCCAAACCACGCATAAATTGAATATCAAATTACTCAAAGAGTGCATAAATACTAATTCGCATAAATCGAAACATGCACAAATTTAAAAAAAATATTTTTTTTGCATTATGTATGTACATACAGTATATCTGTATATGACGGTATATATAAAATAAACTTAAAAAGCATTTTTAATGCATTTATTTTTTGCTGAAGTAGTGTAACCGATTTTTTGCAACCACTGAATGTTTTTATAGATATCGATAGATACCGTATAAATATCGATCAAATATTTCTCTGAAACTAAAATACCTGAACTAGATTTGCATTTACTTCTGAATGGACGTGTTAGTAGTTTCGTTACAATCGATTGTTCAAAATCATATGAGACGTTAAACGTTTCTTAAAAAAAGTTTTCAAACGTGAGCTGTGACTAACATAACGTCACATAACCTGCAGAATGGAAGAAACTAAACTAAGCACAATTTTGTTGAGATGATACGCGTGCCAAACGTTATCAACTTTATCCTACAGTTATATGACAAAATCGATAATCTTTTTAACTTTTATAAGGTTGGCTTCCTTTTATAAAATTATACAAGTCTGTACGGCAGGAAAGCTTACACATGTACGAATCCATGGCTAAGAAAATGCGTGCAAAACCTGAAAAGGATACATTTTAAAAAAGAAATTGTAACCACTAGCATAATACTTTTTTATATCAAACAGGATACAGTAAGTGAATCTAATTATTTTGTGGCAAGTAAAAAACCGTTCAATGTCATTAATTAGAGACCGTGTAACCTAATTAAATTTTTTTCTAAAATACCCTCAACTTTATACGAGTTGAATTTAAAACACGCTTATAACAAAAAAATAATTAATTAAAAACCACATAAGTTCCAGTGAATATAAATTACTTCAAGAATAATGCTTTTTTTTTTGTTTTACAAAAAATATTTTTAATGAAGACATTTTATAATCTTTTTTCTCTCACATTTATTAATGATTAGTACTATTTCATTAAAGTGAAAGAGTGTTCATATTAAGTTGGTAGCACAAGATGTTATAAAAAATTAAGTATTTTTTTTTTTTAAGAATCATAATGAAACAAATACATTAAAAATTCTTTTTAAGCATACTTTTTGTATACTAGCATATAACGTCCGCCGTATTGTTTTCCATTGATGCCATATAGCCAGTGTCACTCGTGAGAATAAGACGGATCCGTGGACAACTCATTCATCAAAATGCATCAAGATATTTTTATATGTAGAAACTCCCAACCCACTCATTCACTCACTCACAAGTAAACCTAATATGAAGAGTCAGTATTACAAGTACATTGAAATTGCTTCGTAAGCTCACTCTTTATATACTGTCAATCTGTCATATACAGATATGCTGTATGAACATACACTACATAACGCAACAAATCCATTTTTTATTGCTGCATGTTTCGATTAATGCGAATTAAAATTTATGCAAATTTCGATTTATGCGAATTAAAATGTATGCAATTATGCGAATTAAAATTTATGCGAGTGCGAGCGTTGAGTAATTCGATATGTATACGGATTTTGAGTAATTTCATTTTTGATTTCTGCGATATTCGATTTATATATTTGCATATGCGATTTTTTTTACAATGGATTTATGCTTCTTTTGATTTATGCGGTTTTAGTTTTATGCGTTTTTTGTTACAGTAGACTATTGTCATAAACGACTATAAATGGTAGTATACGTTCAATTCGCATCTCGCTCACTCACAAACTCACAACTCACACATTAAGTGAAGCTAATATAAAGAGCATAAAACGAATTCAACAAATGACCATGTTGACAATACGCCTCAGAAAGGATTAATCTTATCGATACGGATTAATCTTATCAATATATATAAAAAAAAACAACCAAAGTGCAATTGGTTGTAAGTCTTAAGATCACACTACAGGTCAAAATTGGATGACACGAAAAAGAAAATCAATCTGACAAGTAAACTTTAGATCCAGGTTAGAAAGACAAATATTAACACAACAGATTACTTATTACTTTATATACCCTGCATTGGTTCGATTTTTATTAGACGAAAGAGTATTGCATTAAAAACACACCAAAGATTTTGGAAGTCAAATGAAAAGTTGGAAATATAGAGTGAAGCAATATACGTATATATATATATATATAAAAAGTGAAAAAAGTGACAGAACTACGTGTCCTGGATAAAATTCCGGTCGAATCGACTGAGTTGTCAATAGCGCAAAATGCCTTGGAGCAAAGGCGGATAAATAAGTGGGAGATAAAAAAAAATATAAAGGGTGGAAATAAAAAAAAAAGTGAGTGAGAGAACTGATTGCTTCAACATCCTTCCTCAACCCCCACCTTTGACCGATGACAAAAAGTTGATAGATGACCTCAGGGGTTCTACATGGGCCATCCAAACTCATACCAATGTTCAGCAGAATGAAGTGAGAGGCGAATAATATAAAAGAAAGACTAGGGGTGGTGTTGGTGAAAAAAAAAATTTACACAAAAATTTATTCAACACAACGTTTTCTTACACTAAACTTAAAAAAAAATGGAATCAAAACTCTTTTAAAAGTTATCTACGGGGTGTCCCTAAAGTCTTATAAGTTGTCCCTAAAGTCCTACAGGGTATTCCCAAAGTTCTACAGGGTGTGTGTTTGGTAAAATAAATGCAAAGGGTTAAAGGTATTAAACAATATAAAAGCTAAGTGTGCGTGTGTGTGTCTCTCTGTGCCACTTTCCGTGCCAGATTGTTTCCATGACAACAACTAAACACAAACGTAACCATAACATAATAAATGTGTCACCATACCAACACAAACATAAGCAGTAACTAATAAGATGAAGTAAACATAAAACACACTCTAACGAACGTTGCGAAGCAATATGTGATGAGTTAAATCGAAGAATTATGTTTACGAATTGAATTAATTGCCTCCCGTCATTTTTGACGGGCATACAGCTACAGTAGTACAAAATGATCTCTGAAGCTGCATCTGTATGTAACACTTTTGAATTTCAACCATGATCACGTGAGCAAACAAAGTCTGGTTTAAACGTACAATGGGTGCTTTTGAGTTGTCATTTAAACAGTTTAAGCATATGTTATTTTAAACAATAATCATGCACAGACACGTGTTGTTTTAAACACTGATTATGTACAGTCACATGTAGTATGGTTATTAGGGTGATGCTTATAATGGGAGAAAAGACAAAAGTTTTATATTGAGTCGGGACACCAGCCTTTCTTGTTCCAATATTAAAAAAAAGTAATATTCCTAAAAATTGGTAAATTCCAGAAGAAACCTAGAGGTCGCTACCAGAGTTGAAACATTGGTTTGACACATAGGAACGGGAAAAACAAAAGTTTCATTTCGAATAAGGACGCTAGCCCATCTTGTTCCAATATTCAAAAAAGTAATATTCTCCAAAATTTGGCCCATTTTATATGACATTGAGCTTCCATAGTTTGAAAGATTGATTTGAAATATAGGTACCATTAACACGCAATTTTTTCAGATCTTGGTAGCGACCCCTAAGTTATTGTTCAATACTAACCTGATTTTACAAAAATCACCGTTTGTAATAATGGTACAAATTCAGTACCTGTCCTATCCATTTTTCCAAAAATTAAAAAATAAAGACCACCCTGATGGTCATGTCAGTATTTAAACAACTAAGTGATCTTTTCGTTTTAAACAACGGTGCCAGATCAATATCATGAATATAAAATGATAAAAAAAAATTGTAAAGCAAAATCCAATTAAAATGCCTGTGGTTTTTGAACTTTTAGAGCTCGGCCAAATGGTTCCATTTCTGAATTACCTTGCGAATAACATTTCTTTTGTAGCAGTTAGTAAACTTGGTAACTCGTAATATGGATTTACAACGAGAATTATTTGATAACCGAAAAAGAATTACAACAACAAAAAACTATACCTCGTGGGTGCAAATTAACATTCATAACGCATTAAAGCCGCATCACGAGGTTAGGAAAATCGCCAAACTCCACCTTTATGATCAATGGGATGGCATGGGTGGTAGATAAAAGCAAAACAGAAGGGGGTCTTTAGCTACCCTCCCTACTCAGCAAAATCTTCCTCAATTACTTTATTCACCTTTTAAACCTCGCTATGAATCTAATTTCCTCCAAAGTGTTAAAAGGAAACAAACTGTTTAATAAGCGCTCTGGCGGTGGCGCGAGCATTACAACATCCGTAAAGACAAAACGATTTGCACTTTCGCGTCTATAAAAGGTGGGGCTCCCCGGTAACAACACCTGTTGTTTTATCGAGTGGAAAACCCATTATCACCCTATTAAAACCCAGGTGGGTTTGTGGAGGCTGAGTGCACAAAGGTTACCCAAGGTCCACCTCAACCGGATTTCTAATGGCGCAGCATGATTCTTTGCATACACAATCGAGTATATACGTACATTGACATCCCATATACACCCACCACTACATCATCACCGTACGGATAGCGTGAGAAATCTGTAATGTAAACTTGTAAGGTGCAACAACTGTTCATAATTTTTTTTTTATAAATAAGCAATTATGATTAAAAGAAAAATTATGGCATGATACAATGTTGTCAAATTTACTAAAATACGCTTTGTTACACGATTCTAAGAATTTGGAAATATTACAGAAGTTGCACAACTCTATTTTCCAGTGTTACTAAAACTGTAATATAGTTTATAATGTTCGTTGTTCTGATGTGAATTTTTGCACAATTTCCAAGATGTTGAATTGTGAAATCCGCAAAAACTGTAAAATAATTATAATCCTGGAAGTTTTCAATAGAAAACAAGGATTGAAAAAATCCTTGCTTTGTCCTTAAATTGCATTGTTTATTCAAAATTTCTTTGTTTTGAATTTAATTCTAATCCAAAAAGTTATTAAAATTTGGAACCATTTCGCGACTTATGGTCCACCCTGTATACATACAAATTAGTAAAAATTTGCCAGCATTTTACAAACAACAGTTTTTAAAATTGCATTTTTTGGACTTTTGTTCAGTGGTGTCATCCATGATGATTAAATTTGTGTGTATGATTATTATTGAAACGTTAATTTTTAATATAACAAATTTGACAGCCGCTGCAAATTATTTTTTATCTAAATAAACTGTCAAATAAACTGTCAAAAAATGACAACAAAGCTTCAAAAACCAAATAAACAAGTGCAAACTTGTTTTCGTATTTCCAACTTTGTTTTTTCAAGTGGCGCCCTCCTGCGCTCGATAATTAACTTTCGTCATTTAACTTTACGACCATTCTAAATTTCTCACAAGCTAAATGTAAAAAAAAAACAAAAACAAAAAATAAAACCCAAACTCACATATCGATAAATACAAAAATCGCAACCTGAATGTTAACCCACCCTTCGATCTAAAAGTTCTAAGTTAATTTAAGATGTCATTTCAAAACCTGTAACTTTTCTTTGTGTTTTTTCACAACTCATAGAGATCAAGACCTCGAAATAAAAACAAAACAAAACAAATAAGTTCACCGAGGAAGGAACGGGTAAAAGAAAAAAAGTACGAACAATAAGAATAAAAGGGAGGGGAGTAGGATGAAACCAGTCATTTTACGAGGTATCAAACAAGTTTTACACAGCAAACAAGCTCCATGTATAAAGAGCGTGGATGAGAAGGAGCTCGAAGTAAAAAATGAAAAAAATAAAAAGCGAGCATCCGAAGAAACGACCACACAATGGGAAAGAAAAGGGGTTCAAGCAGCCATAAAAGGAAGCCATGTCGACGGGGCTAAATAGCGGAAGAGCACCAGAGGCGATCAGCATGACAAGCAGTACTTCTACTATCTTTGCAACGTCCGAAGAAGCACCACCATCTGCCGTTGACGGCTTGTCACCACACCAAACCGTCTCGTTTTAAAGCCTCAGAAAATTCAATTCCCACTACCACCCAACCACCCTCCTCTTCCACGTAGTACAAGATGGAGGGAAAAAATTGAAATGAAATAGAATGAAAAAAAAAGGGGAAGAAATCTTTGGTACGAGTAATATTGTAACCATATTTACCTCCCCCTCCCATCATCTTCTTGCTTCTGGGGATGAAAAAAAGGAGCAGTGGCAAGTGCTAGTGAGTGTTCGGGAAAAGGAAAGATTGGAAATGCTTGTAAGTGACAACATCATCAACTGTGTCTGACAACGCTGACCGCCAATGGAATTGCCGTGTACTGCCTTTCGTGGAGAAATGTTTTTATTTTTTGTTTGTTTGTTTTGTTTTTGTTGACAAAAACCAACGATATACTAAGAGAAAATTTTATGTTTTCATGTGGTACAAATTTGAAACGTAGTGTGCAAGTTGTGTTCATAAGAACTGTCATGTTGTTCAAGAGCTTTTCTTATACACTGTATGTAGATTAATAGATTATATCTTCAGTTACATATTATAACATAAATAAGATTATACAGTACATGTATATAATCCAAATGGTTATACTCTATTACTTGATCTACTGTTGCCTAGGCACGTCTGTTACTTTATTTTTTCTGTTTGTGATTATCCCTTGCTTTTTTAGATGATGTCATTTTAAATAAGTAAATATTCTACAGTATATACAGGGATGAGCAGAAGTAAGTTAACGGTTGCAATACGCCGTACAATATATTATCTTTACAACTTCATTTCTTAATAACACGAAAAGGAAAATAGGTAGAATGAAACAGTTTTCAACAACATGTTCACTATCTGTGAAAGTTATTTTCCCACTCGTGATTATATATGTAGGTGGCGTGCGTGTTGTAGAAATGTCTAATTATTGAAATGGCAACTCCTAAGAGGAAAACTCCTTGCGTTGCATGGTAAGTCGAGCAAAGTCAGGCATACCGGTGTAAAAAAGTTTTAAAATAAGGTATAGACGATATCTAACAAGTAGACGATATCCGACATACTACACGTGCATGGTACTTGTTATACCACTTCTGTGCTTGATTATGACTCGATACAGCACGCAACGCAATGAGCTTTCTTCTGAGAAATCATTGTTCTTTAATAATTAAGAGTTTCTACGACACACGCCGCATACACGTACAAGCAAGCTTGAGAAAATAACTTTCACAGATCGTGAACATGATTTTTGTTTTCGTATTATCAAGAAACGACGTTGTAATGGTAATGTATAGAATCATGTATTAACTCTTCAAAAATGAGCTACCTGCACTGAATTCGCCATGTTTTCGAGCAAATAATTTGTGAACGTGCGTTTCGCACTGAGAGCAGCACGTTTTGATCAAAACTCTTCGAAACAAGCTACATTCACTCTACTGATTCGATATTTGGTTATTTAAAGCAGCCGAAGGTTGTCAGACGTTCAAATTGCCAGTTTTAAAATGATTGTCGAGTCTTGATGGCAAGTTAATGCATCATTTCCACATGGTTTAAAAATTCTAAATGGCATATAAAGTTTATTTCTGGGCGATTTTCTTTCTTATGCGAAGCCTTGGTAGCCATTTTATTTGTTTACTTTTTTACTT
>JAQIWH010000659.1:0-43323 GCA_034695005.1 Cryptops parisi | reverse complement strand
CTCGCCAGGGAACCGGACGCGGGGTAGCCAGAGGCGGAATGCGCTCACTCGATGACACGGTGGCCACGCGGCCGGCTCACGTGACCGATAAGACTGGTAAGTGTGGTGGGTTTGATTTTTGACTGGATGGTGCATTGGAATGGCAATGCGGAAATTTTGCGAGATGTAATTGTATATTATGTTTGTGTGTTGTAGTTTTTAATAATAACGTTTATAATTATAGTACATGCTGTAGTGTATTGTTTGTAATTTGTATGTTTGTATTTTTTTAAGGTACGTCTGGTCAACCCATTGCTTTGATGGCCAATTACTTTCGCGTCAATTCCACTCCTGACTTCGCTATCAACCAGTACCACGTGGATTTTAATCCTGTGATTGAGAGCTTGTCGATGCGCAAGGCCATGCTGGGCGATCATCGTGCTGCGGTTTTTAACAACCTGCCGTATCTTTTCGATGGAATGGTTCTGTGGTCTCCCGCTAAATTGGAGCACGAAGTGAGTAGTGCCGCGCTTGCCGAGGACAGTGGTGGACAGTTTAGATTGCAAAAAAATTGAGTTTGTTGATTAATTTTGATCCGATGTCTCTCCTAGGTTACTGAGGTGTTTTCCGAACGACGCAGCGATGGCGCTAGGATTCGAGTGGTTATCAAGTTCATCCGTGAATTGGCTCCGAATGATCCCATCATTCTTCAGATTTGCAACATCCAGATGAGAAAGTGAGTTACGACTATTATTTTTTTTTTGAGTTTACTCTTTTTTTGATTTCATTAATTAAAGTTAATTTTATTTTAAATTTCAATTTCTAACTTCATTTGTTTTTTTTTTCAATAGGAACTTCGGCCATCTTAAATTTCAGCTGTTGGGTCGTAATTACTTCAATTGCAACGAGAGTGCTGCCATTCCACGTCACGGGTGAGTGTCTTTTTATACTCTCTATGTATTAGCTTCACTTTTGAGCGAGTTTTCAACTTACGAAAACAAGACGGAACGAGGCGAGTGGTGGATTTGTCTTGGTCTACCGAGTGACAAACTGGCTATAGGGAGTTGGTGAAAAAAAAACACACCAATAGGGCGGACTGTACATGCCATAAATCCATTATTCTTTAGACCCTCCTACGGACTAAAGAGTTCTGGGTTTTGGCGAACGAGGACACGTCCTTAGTCTCACGAGTGTCACTGCTTATATGCCAGTATATAAAGGATGCTCAAAAAGCATTTTTAATGGGCTTGTTGTTTTGATGGGGGTAAAATGACATCATACATTGTCATATTTTTGGAAATAAGGATTGTTTTATTAATTTTTATTTTATTTCATTTGACGTATAGCTTGGAGTTGTGGCCTGGCTACACTTCCTCCATCAGACAGCACGAGAACTCCGTTCTGATGTGCATCGATTTGAGTTTTAAAATCCTTCGCACGGACAATGTCCTGGATCTCTTGCACTCCTGCTACCAGAAAGACAGCAGGAATTTCAAGGTGCTGGCGAACAAGCAACTCCTAGGTTGCATTGTCCTGACCAGGTAGGCGACACTTTTTTTGCGTTTTTTGAGACCCGTCGTTGGGGTTACGAGAAGGGGGACGTTTGTTTTGACGCTTGGACGTTTTTGATCTTTGCAGATACAACAATCGGACGTATCGCATTGACGACATCAATTGGGACATAAACCCAACTTCAAGATTCAAACTACGTGACAACTCTGACATAAATTACATCGATTATTACAAGCAGGTAAAGCGTGACGTTTTTATTTTTTTGGTTGGACTAGTTTTTTAAAAATTTGTTTCACGTAATAATTTGTATTTCTTGTTTGTTTGTTTGTTTGAAAGATGAGTTGCATTGACACTTTTTGTTTTTAACGTTCCATTTTTTGTCAGCACTGGAATCTCACCATCAAGGATCACTCCCAACCATTGCTGGTTTCTGCTCCGAAGAAGAGGGACATTAGACGTGGAATGACGACACCCTTTCTCCTCATTCCTGAATTTTGCGCCATGACTGGTGAGTTGATTATTGGTTGCACATAAACTTCAAATTTTTTTTGGCAAATTTGTCGGCAGCCGGCGTGCGTGTTGGCTTTTTTTTTCATGGGTCGTTGAGAACTGGTTGGCTAGAAGCTGGTGTTTTTTTCAGTTGTCCGCAGATCGGCTAGTGACTTGTCGCAGCACCAATTGCTTGTGCCGGAAGTTTTTTGTCAAAATAATTTATTTTTAAAATCTTTTGTTTTTTGTTTAAAGGTCTGAATGATGAGACACGGGCTGATTACAACGTGATGAAGGATATCGCTGTGCACACGCGCGTGAACCCCGACAAGCGAGTGGAAAAACTGCTTTCTTTTCTCCGAAGAATCAGAGAGTACGTTGTCGCTTTTTTTTTGTCTTTTTGGTTGTCGCTTTGTTTGATGACGCATGATGGCAGGTGCCAGTTCGTTTAGCGGCCGATTCATTTTACCGTATTTTTTGCGAACGTAAGGCTCTTCTTGTACATGATTTCACGCAAGGCGCTCTCTAGTTGCCGGTTGTATAAATTATAACGAACAACTAAAAAGATCGTTATTTGTTATATTTGCCAGTAGAATATATAAAAATATAAGTGTTAAATTTTTGGGGAGGGGGGTCTTTGCGTATCGTCCGGTGTTTGTTACAAAACACATAAAAAAGAGCCAATCGCAGTTTCCTTGTTCAGTAAGCCGGTTTTTGGGTGACGGTATGTCATGTGCGCATCTTATAATTGGGTGCATCCTATATAATTGATTCGTACGGTGTGTAATGTGGTTTATGGGTGCTTATTTGATATTTTATTTTCGTAAAAGGAACACCACCATCCAGACTGAGATGAACAACTGGGGGATGAATTACGGAGACAATCTCGTCGAGTTCAAGGGCCGCGTGCTGCTTCCAGAGACTCTCTTGCAATGTGGCAAGAAGGTGTGTTGTGTTTTTAATTTTAACTTTTTTTTTGGAATTCGAAAATTTTATTTTATTTTGCTCGTTTGTTGCATTTTATGGTTTGGAATTACAAAAATGTTCTTTTGTCTTCGGTAGTATACGTATGACCAGGCGTCCGCCGACTGGTCGAGAGAGATGCGCGGCTGCAGGCTGCAATCCTCGGTGCCGTTGAAGAATTGGATTTGCATCGTGACCCAGAAGGACGTTTCCAAGGCTGACGACTTCATCCAGAACATGTCTCGCGTCTGTCCTCCCATGGGCATCGAGTTCTCCCGTCCTCAGCTGTGAGTTTCGAGAACGATTGGTTCGATCACTTTTTAGGGTGCATCCACGAGCGGAGTTGTATCAGTTGGCAGGTTTAATCAGTTGATCCTTGTATAGTTGAATTTGTCAATTAAAGTTGACCAATTTATTTTGACAATTCCTTTTGCTTGTAGTCGAGATATTTTGACCTGTCCATCTTGACAGTGATTAAGATGGACCATACAGAAAGGTCAACTAATTGAACTGCTGAACAACTTGGTCTATGAGATGAGTTGTCGAAAATGTCTTACAAGATGGTTTTTTTTTTTTTTGTGTCAATAGGATCACGCTCGAAAACGACCGAACCAACACGTTCATCGATGCGCTGCGCAAGAACCTTCACGCCGGCATCCAACTCGTGGTGATCATTGTGCCAAACAACCGGAAGGATCGCTATGACGCTATCAAGAAGATGTGCTGCATTGACTTTCCAGGTGAGTCGTCGTCGTCGATGACGACTGACTTGTTTTTTTGTTGGGTTTTTTCTTGTGCAACAATCCATGACCGTTCTTTATGATTGTAGTTGCAAGTCAGGTGATCCTGGCACGCACGTTGATGAAGAAGCCCATGTTGATGTCCGTCGCCACCAAGATCGCCATCCAACTCAACTGCAAGCTTGGAGGTGAAGTGTGGGCAGTTGACATTCCGGTGAGTTGACGGATATATATGGTGACGTTCGTTACGGCCAACTGCGAAAGGCACGTTGGTTGGCGTAAACTTGTTTGTTGCGCGTCGATACATTTTGCTGATGCGCGTTTTTGTTGGAATAAATCGTTTTCAGCTCAAGGACTTGATGGTCGTTGGTTACGACAGCTATCACGATAGCAGCCAGAAAGGACGTTCGGTGGGAGGAGTCGTGTGTTCCACCAACACCACGCTGACGCGTTATCACAGTCGTGTGACTTTCCAGGAACAGCACCAGGAAATGTTGGACGGCTTTTGCTTGAGTCTTGCTGGTGGGTCTTGGTTTTTGAAACAATATTTTTTTTTTTTGGCATCGATTCGAGGCGACGGTCGATAGTAACGCGTGCGTGCTTTTTTTTTTGTGTTAGGTGGTTTGCGTCGTTATCACGAGCTGAACAAGAGCCTGCCCGCCCGCGTCATCATTTACCGTGACGGTGTCGGGGATGGACAGTTGGCAATGGTGAAGGAATGGGAGTTGCCGCAGATCGAAGCTAGTTTTGCTAGCGCTGGTGCCAATTACAAGTAAGAGATCGACTGGTTATTAAGACATTTTTTTGTTCGTTTGTTGTTTTGGTGACTGAACGTGCGTTTGTTTGTTTGTTTTCTCAGGCCTAAATGGACCTTCATTGTCGTGACCAAGCGACTGAACACAAGATTTTTCAGCAAACATGGCCCCAACATCACCAATCCGCCTCCAGGAACGGTCATCGACACCGAAATCACTCGCCCAGAGAGGTGAGTTAATTTTTTGCTTTCTCGTCGTCTTCGTTGGTGGTGGTGGTGGTGGATCGAAGTTTATTGTTCGTTGCTACGATTGGTCGATTCTAAAATGCGTTGCCTTTTTTTATTTTTTTCCTTTTAAGGTACGACTTCTATTTAGTGAGTCAGAGCGTTCGCCAGGGAACCGTCAGTCCCACCGCTTACAACGTGCTTCACGACACGAGCCAGCTCCGACCCGAGCACATCCAAAGGCTCACGTACAAATTGACGCATTTGTACTACAACTGGCCGGTGAGCTTGGTTTTTCCTTTACTTATTATGATTTTAAAAGATAATAACTCGTTATGGGGTTATGTGTTACCGGCAATGTATGGAATTCCTGGCATCGTTTGCAAAGTAACGAAAGAAAATCTTCTATACGACTTGTTTTGGTTAACGCACGGTTATGGAATGGTTAATGGTGATAACTAGTGAAAGCCTACATTGCCTGAAGTAGATTCGGCAATCTATAGAATACTCGATTCTTGACATTTGTTGTTCTATAGAATGCTTGATCACTTTTCACTTTACATTTGACATGCGGTAACATTTATTTTAAGATTAATATTTATTTTATTATGTGTTGATTATTTTCAGGGTACCATTAGAGTTCCCGCGCCATGCCAGTACGCCCACAAGTTGGCCTTTTTGACCGGCCAATCGCTGCACAGAGCTCCCCACGGCGACCTCGCCGATACTTTATTTTATTTGTAAGGACGCCCAAGCGTACCGCCTTGGACGTAACAAAACATTCTGTATCCGCAGCAGTCGCCGAATCATCTTTTTCGTTGTTTCATTTAAGGTTTTTGGCGAGTTATTATTATTTTTCGTTGTCGGTCTGGTTTTATTATATTTTTTTTCCGCTGTTGATTGCAATGCTTTTCTTTGTTGGGTGTCATTTTTTTTACGTCGCACAAAAGCTGTTGTGTTTGTGTTGCTACACCGCCCGAAAATTGTAGAAATTGACTGTCGCCACAGTATCCATCAAAATCATTCCTATGTTACAATGCGTAAAGTTATCGTGTATGTTGTTCTTTCCAAGTATTTTATAAAGCTCAGGTTATACATATGTTTGTTTTTTTCCACGTGACCATGTATTGTTCGTGCTTTGAAGCTAAAAAAGTGTAAAGCACCATCTTAATGACCAAACACTGCCATTGCATTGGAGTAAATGTGAATGTGCATTGTAATACACAATATATATATAGCATGGTCCCATTTATCTGTATATGTAATTTTTGTTAAGTCGTTTCGGTTTCATCAATTGTTTTCTGGCTCTGTGACTTTGTAACAACTCTTCAGTAGTGAACTGGAAATCAATTAATTTGCAAAATTTATTTTGATAATAAAAAGAAAAGTCGATTATTATAATTTTTTGTTGATTATATTTTCTGTGTAAACGAAAAATTTATATTATATTCTAAAAATGAAGATTTACAAAGCTAGCTGGTCAGCCATGGATTGTTGAGGATGGCAGTTTTGCGACGATCGCCGTAGTCGTAGCAAAGTTCTTCGCCTTTGACAATGTCGCGGCTCGCCACCAGGATCAAATGCGGCAGATTTTCTATCGTGAATGCTTTGGTGACCAGGTTTCCGTTGCGGCTGTGGTTGACAAGACGTCCCAGTCGACCCGTTTCTGCCGTTGCGTCCACGCTGAAAGAACGGTTTTTTTTTTCTATTAGTTTAGATTGGATTTTTTGATCGATTAGTCGCTTTAGGTTGTTTTGCAAAGTACCAATATTGCTTGCTCTGGTAGGTGAAATAATACATGTAACAGCCGACGGTGTCATCTTTTGCGTACGCCTGCTCCCTCCTTTGGGCTTCTTCTTTGCTGACGAGTTCTCCGGAGTACTCCACGACGAAGTCTCCTCTCCGGAACAGTTTAGTTGCGATGATGCCGCGGCCTTTGTCTGGAAATTTTGTTACCTGGAAATAGGTATTTTAATCGAAAAGATCAGTTTCCTGATGCTAATGCAAAAGTATAGCATGTGTCTTAATCGAACGCTAGGTACGTCGAAGTAAAATTGTACGTTTTGTTTGCCTAGTAGTATTTAGCTATGGGTCGTTGAACTCGTGGAAAAAAATTGTACAGGGCGATTCAAAACTACCTGGCATCATTTTAAAAGAGTGGTAGGGTGCATCTAAACAACAACTCACCTCGAGGCCATCTTCTTTGCACAGACGTATCGCTTCTTCGATCTCCTTTTTCTTCTCTTCCTATATACACACACACACAAAAACAAGTTCAACATTAACGTCCGTTTTAGTTGCGTTTAACAAAATGACGATTTCGTCGAAACCGTGAAAAACGACGACCCGATCGACAGAGCTTACTATTATGCTAGAGCGAGTTTTTCTGGCCGTCCTCCGGACGCGGAAAAATTCGGTTAGTTTACGGTTTCCCCTGGAAAGAAATAAAGCAAACAAATCGTCATCAATCAACACCGTCGCCGACGACGAGGAAACATCGATCGCCGCAACGCGTCTTCTCACTTTGATTCCGTCGGTAACTTCGGTTGAGATTTGACGTTGTTGCTACAGACGACGGTCGAAGCAACCGTCTGTCTGGTGGTTCGTTGCGGCATCGCCCAAATGATGAGCCACACCTGCGTTTCTTCACCTTGAGGAGTGGCAGGAATTGCAATAGCTGAACAAAAAAAACGACAAAACGCTGTTAAGACATTTTCTATAGTACACCAGTATAAAATCAAAAACTACGTGACTATATACATGCACGATGCAAAATATATATATCGACAACTAGCAAAATACTATGTCGCGTTACAGCTACGACTGTGCAAAATGGATCACTGTCGGTTACACTAACCCACGTTACAGTTAGCATTACAGCGTCCAATTAAAATAATACATACGTAGTGAGCATACGTTTCAACGAATCGTTATTACGTCTAATATACATCTGATTACTACAAGTTCCCTATACAAAGTGGGATTAAAATATTACAATACTAAATTGCATATATGTTTATGCATAATAGTTATATTCTGTACTGTATTTAATATATATATAGTACACGTGAAATATTTTATGAAATTAAATTCTAATCCACTATGTTAATATTCGAAAAAATCAAATAGTATGGCTTCCTAATGAATCATAATCATGATTTTAACTATTCGTATTTCACAACCACGCGCTGACAACCAAGTGTAAATAAATAAATACAAACGAATTTCTGAATTCAACCGAAACTTTTGAAGAGATTTAACACTATAATAGTTAACGAGTGCAATGGCTGGTTAAGCTATTTCAACACACGATGCAATTAGTTAAAATAATAAAAACAAAAACACAATATGGAGAGGGGAATAATAATAATAATCATCTTTAAACGACTGGTTGTCATAGTACAACAAAAACACCCCATGCAGTAGTTAACAAAACAATGACACTTGGTGGAAGGATGTGGTGGAGTGTTTGTATTCCTCGTGCTACTAACCATCCGTTAGGCTTATTAACTAATTCGGACTATAACCACTCATCTCAACCACCGTAAACAAACGAAAGCTCGAGCTTCGCAACGATTTACCTTTCGACATTAAATGAAATTTGTGATCGCGACGTCCGCGGAAACATGACAATATTTGAATCCATCGATTTGCCGCATTTCAATAACACCCGTTGTTCCGATTGGTCGAAATCGATCGATCGCGATTTTTAAAAAATTTTAATCCCAATTAATTAACGAAAAAATAATTAAGATTTAACCACATTTTACAAAAGTGATGAATCGTAATAAAAACGAAACGATTGGTAAAAGAATCCGTTCATCTCGTTTTCGACCAATCAGGAAGCGTTCCAATCGCTTAGGAAGAGAAGCAAAGAGGGCCAGAGAAGAGAATGTCGAGCAATTTGCAGGTATTTATGTTGGAGCCGATTTTTCGACATCTAAACGTTGTCGTTGTCGATTTTAAAGCTTCGAAATAGGTATTGGAACACTCGTAGTTGTCGATCGACACGGATCGGGCGCAATTTGAAAGTGTCATACTAAGAAAATCGACTGTCTTAAAACACGTGCAATTGAAAGTTCTCGGGGGACAAAAATCGCTTCCTTTTTTTTTTTTGTCGTCTTTTTCTCCCCCCACGAGATGTTGTTTAGAATGTAAATAACACACACGAAAAACAAAAAAACACCTCGTTCCAAATTAATATTCCAATTTCTTGTAGTTTTGTAATAATTTTTGGTTTGGCTACAATAAGTCACCGAGCTTTGTTACGTTTTTCATGATTACAACGCCGTTTGTTGTTATTAGTGTTTACGAGCTTAAAACAAACCCTGTGTAACCCGGCTGTCAATTTTAGATGAAACGATAACTAGTACTAAATTGGACGATGTGGTCTTCGTTTAAAAAGGTGCGTATTTAATATTAATGTTTTATTTTATTTTAAAATTATATTTTTTAATATAATTTTATAGTTTTATATATATATATATATATATATTTATATTAAAAAAAGTCACATGTCAAATTACAAACGTGGTTCCATAATTTTCAATTTTTTCTTTCTTTATGTATAATTTGACATACTATAAAATGACTGATTTCACATACAATGTTGTTCATCAATTGAAACACTAATTGAAATCGTGATTCGACTACGTTATAATAGAGTTACGACTAAATAAATTTCAGTTTCATAAACTTGCAAGTCATCTTTTAATTGTAGGCATAAACGTAATCAGTTTTAAAATGCTTTTACAAAATTCGATCGTAATTCACTTTTAAGCAACTTTAAACATTCGAACGTCGTTTGCTACCAGAATCGATTTTTTAACATTGATAACGTATTAGTGCTTTTATGTGTGAAAGTAACGAACCGTGAACGCTAATGTGATGGTAAAAGTAACATCATCGTCCGTGTGAAGAAAGTCTTCAAGCTGCTGAAACGGATAAATTGCATCTCGTCAATCATAGATACAGTATATAATGTGTACGATTTGGATATATAATTGGAAACCATGTCAACTAAAGACAGCACATTTGATTAGTAATTGAAAAACAATAAATGGAACGCATGTTTGTAAGCGATCTCGTTTTGTAACACCGGTGTGATTTGTCAACCTGAAGTATGGTAAGGTGCATGTTGTAAAAATTAATCGTAGATGTATGTACGATCGTCATGTTGGTCTGCGTTTCTAATATAATTGACATTTTTAGAGAGATTTAATAACTACGGGAGAAGCGTGCATTCAAATGTTTAAAAGATAAAAGTGTCTGATTGATTGATAGTCTCTCTAGTCCGACACGTCCAGTAATTCCGACACTCGGCAGGTAGCAAGTCGATACACGAAAAAGTATCTTTAAAATGCAAAAAGCCCACAACAAAATTGACGAATTTCGTGTGCAATTCCATGCTATCGAACTTAATAACGGCTGTACATAGTTTTTTTGATAGTTTTTTTGCAACACCCTGTATAGACAAGGCAGCTTAGTTTTGCCAGGTTGGTGTATTAATGAACATAGTGATTTGTTTTTTCCGTGATCCAGTAATCCGATAGACGTCAAATTAGAGAGACTATTTGTATTGTCATTTGTTTGCAAAGAAGCGATTGATGGAAAAGTTCAGTGGAATGTAAATCTGAGAAAAAGATTAGATTCTGACGTTGCGTGTTTTTGTCACGTAGGCAAAAGATGGTCCCCAGGACCTTCTGTCTGCGGCGCTGGATGCCTCAGGATTGGGGTTGGAACTGAATCAATTCCACGATGGAGTTACCACACAAGTAAGTGAACGTTGACAATTGTGTCGACACTCGGCAATTTCAGTGAATCTACGATGTCGCACTGCACTTGCGTAAGCTACGGAGAAGTCTAGATGATGTGATTGGAAACGCGATTGTTTTATTTTTGTGTCACACGAAGGTTCCCTCGGCTTCAACGTATTCGTCGCCGCTGTCGCAGCTCAACAACATGTGCGGTCAATCATTCCAAGAGTTGTTCGAAGAGAAGAAAGTGACGGTGGGGAAGCTTCAAGGTGGCGGAACGCTGGTCGTTAAATCCAACATCTTGGCCAACGTCGGTTCTGCGCTGGCGGCGTCGTCGTCGACGTCTCGGCTCGTCAACGGTGTGTATTCCGACACCATGACCTCGGCCCCCAACTTAAGGAATAAGGACATCACCAAAATGTGGAAAAATGAAGAATTGAAAGTGAAAACTTTGACTGTACGTTCTGTTTTGTTTGGGAGGGGAAAAAAAATTGTCGTTTTGATCGTTGTGAGAAAACAGTTTTCTTCAATGGTTGTTTTGTTTTTGTTTTGTTTTTTTTTCACCGTAGAGTAACGCCAAGAAAAAGGAGGAAGACGAACCCGAAGAAGAAGATGAAGAACTGGGGCATGCGGAAACGTACGCCGACTACATGCCAGCTAAACGTGGGTCGCTTTTTTCGTCTTGTTTTTAATCTTTATTGTATACAGCGGGATTGATGTTGTGTTTGTTGTTTCAGTGAAACTTGGTCTTCGTCATCCCGATCCGGTGGTTGAGACGAGCTCTCTGTCAAGTGTGGAGCCTCCCAACGTGTGGTACAAGCTCTCCATACCCGAAGAAGTCATCGACAGTGGCTACCTGTCAGCTTTGCAGTTGGAAGCGATCGTCTATGCCAGTCAGCAACATGAACAGTTTTTGCATGACGGGAACCGTGCTGGGTTTTTGATAGGTGCGCGAGTTTCGATCGGTGTTTTGGCAGAGTTGTATTGGTCGGCAGTTTAATTCGGTTGGCGACGTTTGAGGAAAATTGTGCAATTTTGAATTTGTCAATTGTTTTCGATTATAATCGGGATGTGTCGACCAATCAAGATGGACCATACCCAAACGTCGACTAGTTAAACTGCTAATCAAAACCAACTCGGTGTTTTGGGTATTATCCGACAGCTCGAGAAATCGTATTGTCTTTCGTGGAATGACAGTGACAAAAAAGTTGATTGAAAACATGGTATATGTGAGTTTGTTTGTTTAGGTGATGGTGCCGGTGTTGGTAAAGGACGTACCATTGCCGGAATAATTTATGAAAATTATTTGCTGGGACGAAAACGATCATTGTGGTGAATTTTTTTTTGTAACGTTTTGCGATTGAGATTCGCCCGTGGGTTTAAAAAATTTTTTGCTCACGCTTCATTCTTTTCGTGCGCTAGGATCTCTGTATCTAATGATTTGAAATACGATGCGCAACGAGACTTGCGTGACATCGGTGCAGGAAAACTCGATGTTCATTCACTAAGCAAGGTAGATTCATTTCAGCCGATTTTTCACGTGCAGAGTTTTTTTCAGCTACGTGTTTGTCTAATGGAGCGTTTTGTGCTTTATGTCTCAGTTTAAATACGCCAAGATCTCATCGAAAACCAACGGTAGCGTGAAGAAGGGCGTCGTCTTCTCGACGTATTCCGCGCTGATTGGCGAAAGCCAGTCGGGTGGTAAATATCGAACCAGATTAAAGCAGTTGCTTCACTGGTGCGGCGAAGACTTTGATGGTGTTGTATCCTTGCTGGAAGAAAAATTGTTTTTAAACGAAAAATCAAATATTTATATATATTATATATATATATATATACTAGCTGCCATACCCGCCCTCGCTCGGATTTCGAAATATATTTTATTTTTCTCAGTTAGAGCCTGATAGTAAACAATTTTCTCGTTGTTTGCAATGCGGTAGTAAAAGGAGAATTTAAAAATCGCGCTCAAACGAGTTTTTGTTGACCTACTTTTTCCTTTGTCCAAAATTGTCACATTTTAAAATTCTTTAAGTGACCTCTAAAAATGTCCCAACCTGGTGGTCATAAACCTAACTTATTCAAATTGAGTTTTAATTAATTTTTTTTTAATGAACTATTGATCCAATTTTGAAATTTTTTTTCAGTTGACCTAGGTTTCATATTAGAAGTGACCCTGGCAAATTTGATGAGATTTGGATGTAAATTGTGGCCATGTATAGGCGGACACACACACACACGACAAACTTTCGGAAATATAGATACATATATATATAATTTGTTTTATTTATATTTTAATCTTAACTCGAGTACTAAGATCGTTTTCGACGAGTGTCACAAGGCGAAAAACCTGTGTCCCACGGGTTCGTCGAAACCCACGAAGACGGGGTTGACGGTGCTAGAGTTGCAGAACAAGCTTCCGAAGGCTCGTGTAGTATACGCCTCAGCCACTGGGGCATCGGAACCAAAGAACATGGCCTACATGACCCGTCTCGGAATCTGGGGCATCGGTACCCCGTTTCGAGAATTCAACGATTTCATCCAAGCTGTGGAGAAGAGGTATGGCGTCGTCGGCTTCGGTTGAGGAGTTGGGTGGAATAACGGCGTAACTCAAAAAAAATTTTAGCTTTGATGAAATTTTACGATCAAAGAATAAATTCCTGTCAACTGTCTATTTACATTAGAAGCAAAATGAACAGGTTTTGCAAAAAAAATTGTTGACTTTAGTTGATCAGGCCTCGAGTTAGAGGCTAATTTAAAAATGCAATTTTGTCGTTATTCCAAATTTTGTGCTAATTTATAAAATGCAGTTACATCGTTTTTTCCGAAGATCGGTATCTTTTCTGTTGTTTTTAAAAGGGGTTCTTTTTTGAAGTATTAACGTATTGCTCGTTGTAGGGGTGTTGGAGCCATGGAAATCGTAGCTATGGATATGAAGGTAAGACTAACGGGAAACTAATTTGTTGCGGTCGGTCGTCGTGTTTCGTTGGCGCCGTGCATTTGAAACGTGATTGGAATTTGGTTTGCAGCTACGAGGGATGTACATAGCCCGCCAGTTGAGTTTCACTGGCGTCTCATTCAGGATCGAAGAAATTCCATTAAACAAGGATTTCATCAGGGTTTATGATGAGTCCGTCAAACTGGTAATTTTTTTACAACGGCGCGGTTTTTTTGTTTTGTAAATTTTCATGTTTTTTTTTTTTTTAGTGAACTTCACATGCTGACACTAGGTGGCGTTTTTTTCTCTCGTTTCAGTGGGTCGAAGCTCACAAAAAATTCCAGAAGGCAGTGGAGCTGATCGACGCGGAGCCTCGCATGCGTAAAACGATGTGGGGTCAATTCTGGTCGTCGCATCAACGTTTCTTTAAATATCTGTGTATAGCTTCCAAAGTTCAACACGTTGTGAGACTAGCACGCGAGGCCGTCAAAGATGGAAGGGTGAGCGACGATGACATTTATTTTGCATTTGTCGTCATTATATGTTTTTTGGAGATTTTTTCATTGAATCGTTTTCTTTTCGCGTGCGATCGTATAGTGTGTAGTGATCGGATTGCAGTCGACGGGAGAGGCTAAAACGCTGGAGCAGTTGGAGGAAGCGGGTGGTGAACTCAACGATTTTGTTTCCACGGCCAAGTAAGAAATTTTCATCGTACGGTTGCGAAGCCAACTTGGCTTGTACAGCAGTGATCGTCAGCGCCATCTATGGTAATATCTCGGTAAAATCTGAGCATCGGATTGGTTCGTTTCTCTCGCAACAAGCGACGCGGAATTGCAAAATTTAAACCACGATAATTTTTCGTCAAAAAAGTGAAGCTGACTGGTCACTGCTGCCTCGATCTCTTCGATTGTTGTAATATGTTTGATGGCCTAAAATTATTGTTAAATCAACTTTTTCCAGGGGTGTGTTCCAAACGCTCATCGAGAAACATTTCCCAGCACCTGACCGTAAACGTATCCATCGTCTTCTCGGCATCGATCCTGTCAAGGAGCTGAAAAATTCGACGTATTCCTCTGGTGCCAAGAGAAAAGCCGGTAAACAGTCGATTCATGTTTCTGAACCATCGTAAAATGTTGGGGTTTTTTTTCATAGGATCGGTGGTAGTAAAGGGTGGATTTGATTAATTTTTGTTTTGCAGAACTAAAACTCCAAATGGAAGCCAAACGTCTCAAAGAAGAGAAAACGAGCGACAGTGGTTCGGACACGTCGAGCGAAGGTGACGAAAAGCTGTCCGGATCGGACGACGACATGGACGATGGCAGCAGCATCAATCTTTCGGATACGGACGGCGACAGCGATTTCAATCCGTTTGGCGACGGATCCGACAGTGACGATGGCAAGTTGTTAACGCTGTTGTTAATTTTTAAGAAGAATCACCGTATATACTCGTACGAGTCTTACATTTGCGAAAATATATGGTAGCGTAGATTGAATTTTTCAAAAAGCTGGTCTAAACGAATTGTGACTTTCTTACGAGTACGTACGGCGAAAAAATAGTCGAGACCGAGATCAATTTGCATGAACGATGATGTTCGTTGTAGCGAACGCTTGTAAATCATTCTTTAGCTGTATTAACCGAGTTGTGGTTTTGTGATTTTAATTTTGTTTTCAACTAGATCCTTGGTTGAATCGTAAAAAGAAGAAAAAGAGAAAGCACAAGAAAAGCAAAAACAAGATCAAGGTGAAGAACCACAAGCCGAAAGTACCGGAACCTGAAGTCGAGAAGCCCGAAGCGAACGGTGAGCGTTTTAATTCGTATTATTAATTTGAGATTTTTTTATCGTGTAAAAATTTTCATGTTGGGGGTTTGTCGTAAATTCGATGTTTATATATATATATCAAGGAGTGAGCGAACCTCCGCAAGATTCGATCGAACAAGCGTGCGCTATGAAGGATGAACTGTTGGAACATCTCGAGCGAATCGGGGAACGCCTGCCTCCCAACACGTTGGACCAACTGATTGATGATTTAGGAGGACCGGAGAATGTTGCAGAAGTAAGATGATAACCAGTTTAGTTATTATATACAAAAAAAAACAAAGAATTGTCACTCGTGGCGGCGTTGTTAAAATTTTTTATTGCACGATTGTTGACGACGTCACTACGATGTATGATGAGCAATTTTGTTGTTGATGAAATGATGTTTGACACGAATTATGTCGTTATTTTTTTTTATTCTTGCCCCACGTCTTTAAATGTATTTTATGATTTTGCTTAGATGACAGGACGGAAAGGTCGCATCGTCAGCAACGACGACGGCAGCATTCAGTACGAATCGCGTTCGGAAATCGATGTACCTCTCGAAACGCTCAATCTTACCGAAAAGCAGAGGTTCATGGATGGAGAAAAGGTAGCGAAGATTTTGTCTTTTCTGGTATAAGCTGTCGTGCAAAGGAAAGTTGACATTTTTATTTTTTTGTCGTCGTTCGTCGTTGTTGAACAGCACATAGCCATTATCTCGGAGGCTGCAAGCTCAGGAATTTCACTGCAGTCTGATCGACGAGCTCAGAATCAACGTCGCCGTGTGCACATCACTTTAGAGTTACCTTGGAGTGCGGATCGTGCCATTCAGCAGTTCGGTCAGTTTGTTTGTTGTTGTTTTTGATCGTTGTACTCGTTTAGAAGGGGACGTAAAAATGTTGTTTTGTTTTTTCCGTGACAAATTTTCGTAGGTCGTACTCATCGTTCCAACCAAGTTAGCGCTCCCGAATATGTTTTCCTAATTTCCGATCTCGCTGGTGAGAGGAGATTTGCTTCCATCGTCGCCAAACGACTGGAAAGTCTTGTAAGTGACTTTGTTGAGATGTTGTAAAAAAAGTTGAAACCTCACTCATCCGGAATTTGCTAATGCGGCATGATGGTTCGGCGATTGGAATTTACAGTAAAATTCATAGTGAATACTCTTGGTTCATTGTTTTTAAATTTAGTGAATGTTTTTAGTTCATAATTTTTTTAATTTGCAGTTTATTTTGTTATTTTTTCCTAAGTTTGGAAAATTCACTAATCCGATTATTTTTTTTTTTTTTTTTTGGTTTTAAGCTTTCTGGATTAGTGAGGTCCAACCTGTACTACTACTGTGTTTTGAACAAAAAAATATGTTTTTGCAACTTTTTATTTAACTTGGCTTGTCCGTTGCGTGTGCGCTTCAACGTCTCTGCGATTTAATTTTGACCCCAAGTTTCCGATATCCCCGAAAGCTGAAATTTGAAACGTAGACACAGTCCGCGGTAAATTTTATTTTACCAAATTTTTTTGTTCCATTAAATTTTGAGGCATCGCTGTATGTATTGTAGATTCCGAGAATGTGTCACGTGATGGTGGAGTTTTGCCACATGATTCAATATTGAAAGCATTGTTTTAAATAAACATACATATTTATTTCAATAATTATATAGTTTACTACGTAGTTTATATTATATTATACAAAATTTGGTTTGGAAATAAAAGCAACGGTATCAAGCCAGGGTTTAAAAAAGGTTTGCACTCGACGACGAAGCTTTTTCCTCGTCGACTTTTCGTTTCACGTTCCCAATTTTCTTTTGGTGACGGTAGGGTGCTCTTACTCATGGCGATCGGAGAGCAACCGAAACTCGTGACCTGAGTCAATTCAACATCGACAATAAATACGGACGAGCTGCCTTGGAATCTGTGATGAAATCTGTGATGCTCATGGAATTGCCTTTAGTGCCTCCACCGCAGGATTACGAAGGCGCATTTTTCGCTGGCAAGTTGTCGACGTGACCCAACGTGTGCCACTGCAGCGGAATCTGGTTATTGCGATCACCTTGCTTTTTGATAACAATAACCGGCTGATAACACCAAACAGTGTTTTGGAAACGACTTGATTATGATACCGTGATTTGCAATAACCGGATTCCACTGTACTCGTCGTTTTATCATCATCATTGACGTGTGGAAAAGAACGTTGTCAAATTTTTTGTTTTTTTTGCAGATGTGCGAAAAGCGTTGGTCGGTGTTGGCTTAGTTATCGAAGACGAACGGTATCCTTCCGTGCAAACCTTAGATAAAGGTAAGTTTTTTAGATTAGGTTGTGTAATTATTATTATTATTTTGAATTTTTGTTGTAAATGATGTTTTTTTTTTTTGATGCAGATTATAACAACATGAGCAAGTACCTAAATAGGATATTAGGCCTACAAGTCGATCTCCAGAATCGTCTGTTCAAATATTTTTCTGATACGTTATCCGCAATCATCGTCCAAGCCAAAAAAGCCGGCCGATTCGACATGGGAATCTTGGGTTCGTTTCTCAACTCGGAATTTTTTATTCGTTTTCATGTATTATTATTATTATAGAGTTTTATTGTTATATTTTGTATTTGTTCGCTTTATGATTGACTTCACTGAGTTGGTGAATGAGCTGGGGATTGAACGTAGGGTGCCATCGAGAGATGTTAATAATATACTGTTATGCAATGTTTTTGGTACATTTGACTATAAAGTGAGAATCGCGTAATTTGACGTCTGCATAATAGTCCACTGTAACCAAATTCGCATAAATCAAATTGGAATTTGTCAAAATTCACATACATTGAAATTCGCAGAACTCGACGAAAAAAAAATAGAAAATTTCTCAAAATTCGCATACGTCGAATAGTGAATAACTCAAGATCGCATAAAGCGAAACTATATATGTAAAGCGTGGTCTTAAAAAGTATTTTTTAATTGTACTTGTTTAGTTATTTATTTTATTTTAATAATAATAATAATAATAATAATTTTTATTATTTTCGATATTCGCAGATCTTGGAGCTTCAGGTGATCAAGTCAAACGGATTCAATGTGATACTTTTACATATCGGCATCCTACTGGAACGGCAACAGTTTCACTCAATACCGTAAGAAGAATTTTTTTGTTAAAAAATATATATGTATATATATATTAGTATCACATGCAAAAAAATATGTTGATAATATGTTTCAGGTGAGCGTGGAACGAGGGATGAACTGGGATCAAGTTATGAACATCTGGTGCGAACTCATCGGCAAAGACGAAGGTTTCTATTTAGCCGCTCAGGTGAGTTGGCGATTAGTTGTACAAGCAGCTTGTCGTTTACAAATGAGTTGCGTTCCCAGAATGACTTGTCGGGCGTTTGGTTGACACGCGTCGAATTGTTTCGTTTAGATCAAGAACGGACGTCAGCCGACGATGTTGGCCGTCGAGAGCACGTCCAGCGGGCGCAAACGCGATCGACGGGACCGGGGAGAAAAACTCTTCAGCATCTATCGACCCAACACGGGCTTGCAGCTGAAGCAGGAGACGCTGAGCGAAATTAAGAAACGTTACGGCAAGGTATCGTCGTCTAGTTCGGCCGACAACGTTTCGAACGACGTCGTCGTCGTCTTGGGTTTTAATGGTTTCGAAAAATTTGGATTTGTATTTAGGTTAGTTCGGATGAAGCTCAGCCTCACTGGCAGGAACAGTTCGACTCGGCCATAGATACATGTACCCACGTATTCTGGTACGTTGTTGATTTTATTTTATATCACTGAAGACGTGTATCGTCGTACCGGTGTATATTTGGTACCTATTTGGTACTTTGGTACCGATTTTTTTACTAAAATTGTGGTTGATGACCGTTTTGTCGTTACCAGGCGTGGTAGCTGTAGGCGAGTTACCTTGGGTCTGCCTTGCGACGTTGGACTTCGACGAAGAACTTACCACATACTGAGCGGTTCCGTTCTGTTCGTGTGGAGCAAAGTTGAGAACGTTTTGGCATCACTTCCCGGTGGTCACAACACCAAGATGCAAGTCGTGAGGTTACGCACACAAGATGATCTTCGTATCGTCGGTAAGTACGACTCGGTTTCGTCGCTCGAAATTCTGCTTTTTGGCGTTTTGTCTGCAAAGTAATGTTGTCGTAGGGTTTCGCGAGACCTTTTTAAGGTGTCGTCAAGTAGGAAATTAATTAATTAATTAATACGCTCTATATTAGCTTCGTTTGTGAGAGCGAGCTGGGAATTGAACGTATACTGGCACCCACAGACGTTGACGATGATGTACTGTATGCAATGAACCAAAAATTCGCGTAAAACCAAAACCGCATAAATTCAACGTAACAAAGAAATCGAATCGAAAATGGAATTTTTCAAAACTCGCCTAAATCGAATATCTCATAGATCGAAATTGGCGTATTATTAAAATTTCGCATGAATCGAAATTTTCAGATTTTTAGAAAAGGGAATTTCTCAAAACTCGCCTAAATCGTCGGAATACATGGTACTCAAAGATCACATTTTATCTGAATTGGCGCGTGTTAAAATTTTGCATAGATCGAAACTTGCAGAACTCGAAAATGGAATTTCCTAAAAAATAACGCGTCTCCTAAATCGAATATTGCGTTACTGGAAGGTCACATTATTCTAAATTCGCATAAATCGAAATTCACCTAGATTGGAACTCTCCTAAATCGAATTATCACGTAACTCTTAAAGATCACATTAATCCAAGTTCGCGTAAATCGAAACTTGCAAAAAATCGAAAACTGAATTACTCGGAACTTGCATAAATTGAATTTTCTCAAAGATCGCATAAAATGTATGTATGAAGCGTATTCTTAAAATGCACGTTTAAATGTACTCGGATGTCATAGTAAATAATACACTGCTAACATGTATGGAATGTTTTCTCTTCTTCTTCGCCAGGCACAATGATTCCGAACAACTGCGTGGCTCCATTGATGAACGTACTTACACAAGACTCGACCAAACTCAACACGCAGAAATTTTGAAAAATTGCCGGAAAACCACTACGTTGCTCGATCCGTTCGTCGTAGGTTCACGAAGAACGTCCGTTGATCGGTAATGACGCTCTTGTTTCGTTTTTTTTTTTCGCGTTTCGTTCCTGTTTTATTTTATATTTTATGTAAATGCTATTATTATTATTATTATTTTGATACCTTATTTGATTCTTGTTGATTGATACCGAACGAGTTTTTTTTTTGGTCGATCGTTAAGTGAACCTTTTTATTTTTCGTCGATGACAAATGAGTACGTAGAATTTGCAAAAACAAACCAAACCAACAAATGAGGACAAAGTATTTTTTTTCATCGACCCGAATCGCTACTAATGTATGTTGACGAAGCGTTATATTTACGAAAGCGTAAAAAAAAAAAAGAAAAAAAAATGATTTGTTAATTCGTTAGACATTCGTGCAATGTTGGCCTATTTGTTTTCCATGAATAGTGATTTATCATGCACTCTTATCGTTCATCCTCGAGGACATGTTTTTTGTTGTGTATATCTTTGGAAAGGAAGAAGCTTGTTTTCCACGTTAAACTGATAGCTAGCGATACAAAACCAATGCGTAACCAGAATGTACATTTGATATTTATTTCTATAGAATAAATATTCTTACGAATTTCTCGTGGTCGGTGTCACTGCAACATCATACTACTACCGTCCTGAATATTGGCGTGCGTAACTCTCCGATTATGGACGGTTGTAGAAAGTAATATCTAATAAGTTTATTATTATGGACGGTTGTAGGAAGTGATAAGTTTTTATTGATTTACCCGTGCTATTTTGACGGGAAGGGTGTTGCCGTTATGGAAAGTTACGGAACGTGCAACCAACTCTATCTAGTGACAGAATGCTACAACACGAAGCGTTTCACACGGATCTGGGCAATTCTTATTGGTTAATAGTAATCTAACTTCCGGATGTGCAAGTTAGGTGGCACTACTTGGAGTTACTTTTTGAGATTGTGTCTTTGTCAAAATGACACCTGTTGTGACAGACGGTGTAAAATTCACTCGCGTTACTTAAAATGTATGTGTTGAATCGTTTACGACTGTAGCATAACATTGGGGTTGCCTGTAATTTGCACTTGCGGACGTTTTGGAGTAGCAACATTTGCCACGAAGGAGGCTTACGTGTAGCCATGATACCCGTGATACAGCACGATAATATGGTTTACATGACTAAAAATCTGAATGCATTTGTCTAGTTCCGCTAAGTTGAAAAATTTAACCAAAGCTATATATAATTCATGGGTATAAACGTTCTACGTTGACCAGTAGTAGTTACACAAAATGTGTTATATTATAGCCCATAATAGATAAAGCAAGAAACATGGATCAAATAGTCAAGTCCATTTTTATTATTGGTTTAAACCAGTTACAAAAAATCACATTCGTCAACTTCGTACCACGTCGTCGTCACTCCCATGATATTTTATTTTATTTTTTAAAGTGCTAGGAAGAGCTGGCTAATTACAAAAGTACGAAGATGTGTTCAGCTTTTTTTGTTTTTTCAAAAAATAGTTTTTTTTTTATTATTATTTGTTTTAATCCCCGCGCACTCAAAAGCGTGCGCGTTATGTTTTTTATTTTGGTTGGTGGGACGAAAAAGTTGGCATCGAAACGATTTTTTCGGATAAAATTCACAAAAAAGATGAGTTTCTTTAGAAAAAAACAACAAACCTCGGCAAAAGGTTTTTCAAGATCGTTATCATTATTCAGATTTTTCGTTTTGACGAGACGAGAAAAAACAACGAAAAATGCAACATTTGCATTTCTGTTAATATTTATAAATATACATTCCAACATTCCCTGGATTTTGTAAGCTACTTAAGACACGTGCATTCAAAACCAAAGCGTAGTTATCGATTTATACAAAGATGAGATTTTAATATATTTACTAAAATTAAGGCCTTAATTATTTTTTTCTTCGCGATTAAAAAAACAAAAAAGTAAGAAACAATAAAACAAAAATAATAAAATAATTGGGAATAAAAAAATTAACCACCCCGGTTAAGTTGATCTGATATGCCAATAAGACAGTGCGGTTAAAAAAATAAAATTTAAAACGTTCCACGATGGTCGCGTTGTGTAAGTAACCAATGTAAATTATTATTATTATTATTATTATTATGCCGTTCCAATTTTACGTGTCCACGATCGGTCGTTATTGCATGGGACCTCTAGATTTGTATTTACAGTGTTGGGGCTTGTTATACGTCGCTGTACAGAACGTTCCATATGGCCGACATGTCCATTCCGTGCGGCGCGACGTCCAGGATGAACGGGCGGTGTTGCGCGTAGTAGTCTTCCGAGAGGAAGCTTTCATCAGTGTAGAACGGGCATGGGTTCTGGCACGTAAGAGTTTCGTGGCTGGAGCAGAGCGTGGCGTATCTCTTTCGGAGAGCCCCCAAATAAAACGCGAAAACTAAAAAGGAAAACGAGAGAGGCAACAAAACTAAACGGTAAAACAGAGAGAGAGAAGCGAACGGAGCAGAGCCAGGAAAAAGAACGATAGTCAAGCGAAAGGAAACCAATCGAAAAACCTGCGTTTGAGGAGAGAGAAACGAGAAAACAACAAAAACACGGCTCTCTTACATTTGTCATTGGTTGTAATTAAATATTTTTTCCCGTCGGACGGAAAAAACGAAAGGAGGTGCACGAGGACAAATTAATACTTACAGCTTCCGGATTCCCGAATCTTGTTTCTTCCACGGCGCGTCGGGAGGTTCCTGGTTGATGGGTCCTTGCACGGGCGGATCCTCGTCGTCCGACGCTTCCCTGCAAACGTAAATGAGTTGACGTGGAATCGTGTGGCAACAATGTACCGTACTTTTGCGAACATAAGACGCGACTTTTAGGGGTTCCGAGTAAAAAAAAAAAAAGTCTACTTTGACGTTTCGCAATCTGGGCAGGTCGGTCGCTGGCTGGATAATAAAATAACGCTAACAAATGTTGAGAAATAACACGAGCTAAATAAAATAACTAATGAATGTTGCCAAGCAACATGAGTTAAATAATAAATTATAACGTTAACGAATGTTGAAAAATAAACATGAGCTAAAACAAAAATTCTGACCAATGTTGTGAAGCAACATGAGCTAAAACAATAATTCTGACCAATGTTGAAAAATAAACATGAGCTAAAACAATAATTCTGACCAATGTTGAAAAATAAACATGAGCTAAAACAATAATTCTGACAAATGATGTGAAGCAACATGAGCTAAAACAATAATTCTGACGAACGTTGTGAAGCAACATGAGCTAAAACAATAATGAATGTTGTCAAGCAACACCAGTTGTATAATAAATATAAATTGCTTATTGAAAACAAAAATGCTTTTCACGTCATTATCGATGGCCTAGTTACTAGTGAATTATAAGATGCACACATGAGAAATACACCTAAGAAATGGCTTACCGATCAGTGAAACTTAAGCTGTGATTGGCTCGAATGTAATAACACTACACAATACTAAAAATTAACCCCCCGAATAACACTCATTCATATATTTTTGTTGTATTCTACCGGTAACATAATAAATATCGACCTTATCGTACCTAGTTGTTCATTATTATTTATCTAAGAGACAGGTAGAGAAAGAGTGCATTGTGTGAAATCTTGTAAAAGATTCGTCTTATGTTCGCAAAAATACGGCAGTCGAATCTAGGGGGCGCAGGTGTCAACTTACACCGTGGGCTTCGGTTTGTAGACGTTGAGCTCGTCTTCCAACTCGCTAACTCTTGCTTTGAGTTCGTTCCTTTCGAAAAGAATGTTCTTCAGCTCATTGATGGTGAACCGTGGTGCATGCGGATCGTTTTCGTCGATTGGCGGTTTTCCACTTGGTGGCGGTTCCGTCTGCATACGAAGCAATGGAGGACATTAACGGAATCTCAAGAGACGTGACATTATTATTTTTTTTTGCTGACAAACAAGTACATTAAAAATGTATGCTTTTTAAGCATACTCTTTATATACTGGCATATAGGCAGTGACACTCGTGAGACTAAGACGGACACCTCATTCATCAAAACCCATCTTGTATGTAGAAACTTGCAAGTGACGCTAATATATAAAGAGTATAAAAAAACTGTTATTTTGTCAACAAGTTTGTCCAACCTTGGCTTTAATCAGATCTTCGTTATCTTTCTGCGCCACTCCGAGATTTTGTTTCAACGTCACCATCACTCGCTGCTGTTCCTGCAACTGCGCCTGCAGTTCGGCCTTTTCCTCGATGAGCAGTCGCGTCTGCTGCTGTGTGCATTTGTGCTTGCGACGTAGCTCCTTGTTGAGCTGCGTCACGCGTTCCAGTTGACTCTCGAACTGCAATGCATACGCGCGAGAAACAATTGCCAACGTGACTACGTTCAATCGCAATTCGGATCGAGAAAAAAAACAGCGTTGTACGTACCGCTTCAGATTCATTGGCACTTTGTACAATTTCCTTTTCCTTCGCCCTCAACTGATCTCGTTGCCAGTCGATCAGCTCCTTCATGCGCTGAAGAACTTTCAGGTCTTGTTCGTGAGATCCGTCTGAAACGTTGGAAAGTTGCACGTTGTGCACGTGATGTGGCATCGACTTTTTTCATGCATTACTATTTACCGAACAGAGACGTACTAGGAGATTGCTTCTCTCCGTCTTTCTCTTCCAACGCTATCGCCAAGCGACGATTCTCTTCTTTGAGTCGCGTCACGAGATCGAGAAGTTCTTTCGTTTCCACTCTCCAGTTCTCTTCCAGCTGTTCGAGCTCCTAATTGGAAGAGAAAAACAAAACAAAACGTCGAGTCACGCATTTAAGGAAAACATTGTGTACAGTAATTAGACGTGAGTGGTACTGTTGACATTTGCCGAACCACACCCTCGACGTCAACAAACCTGGAATACGTTTCACTTCAAATGTATTTTATCACTTAGTACAACATCTAGCGTCGATTTAACATTTTTTTTTGGGCACTTTGATCTGGGAAACTTGAAACATATTTAACTTAACCTGGATTTAAAGTGATTCATTTCTAGACGTTTGTCACACCCTATTATGTGAAGTGTAATTGGTCATGACAAACGCTCTTGTATACCACATAGGCATTTTTATGGGTTACACCCTTTACGTATTTTAGAAATTATTTCATGCTTTATTTTTAATAATAACGTTTTTTGTGATGTAACTTTGTGGTTGCATCCTGTCAAGAGAAAACATATAACAATAGACTTCTATGTGTTACATGTGTCTACGTCAATCTTTTATATCCACAGGTGCGTGCTGTATATGAAGGATTGACGTAAAGTTGGGAGTAAAAAATGAATTATGGAAGTATGAAGCTGATAGCTTGCAATACCTATCAGGGTAAACAATACTAATCGACTAGGCACGTCACGTAAGTGTATACATTACATGGTTTATACGCGCTACATTTATCCTGCACGTAAATAAACATTGGATACCGATTCACACTTCACCTAGATTACATCAATTTTTTTGTCATCTAGTAGTTGACGTGACATTCTCTGTTATGCCACATACGAATCAAAAGACGCAATAAATTGAGCGTCGATTTGTAAGTGATTACTAGGTCTCTCATCTTATGCAACGAGGTTTCAATTGCACCGTTTACGCCCACCCCATACGGTGTCTTTACATTTGAATATTATCAACGTGTCAAGTGGTGGTGGTTTTTTGGATCTATGTCACATCCTACTAAGATATATTCATTCTTTATTTTTATTTATTTATTTATATTTCTTTTTAATGCCACTGGGACGAGCTATACTACCTTTTCGAACCTGTCTCTGTCCTCGGCTTTGCCGACCATTTCGGTCTCGAGTCGCGTGACGAGCGCCCTCAGTTCGGCCAGTTGGCCATCGTCTCGCTCCAATCGTCCGGTGTAGGCTTCCAAATATTCCAAAGCTGTCACCACTTTGGGCATGACACGGGCGAAGGCATCCGGTCCGAATTCGTCGATGACCCGTTCGAATTCCTTGCCTATGTCGGCCGCGATGTCGTACACGTCCACCACCGTCAACGCGCCACCATCGTCGTGCGATGGATCCATTACTTCACGACTGCACGATGATGATGATGAAGAGGATGGAATGACTTCACCACCGAAGCGCATTCAATAGATCGCTGTCGTCGGTGGACAGGTAAGAAAACTTGGGTTGACAAAATACTATGTAGCGGAATGCTTATTATGGTGGTGGTTGCTGCTGCTGCTACGAGAAAGGCCAATCCGATGCGCCATGTTGATTTCGCTTCATCATCATCATCATCATCATATCAGCCAGAGACGTGACTCGAGGATGATCAAAGCGGAGAAACCCTCGTGACGTTCGCAAATGACGTCATTATCAACAAAAAAAATGACTGCTTGTCGTCAGCTTTCGAGGAAGGTTTTATGGTGGTAAATATGGTTGTTTTTTGTTGTTTCTTTTTATGCGGAATAAGTTGTTGTTTTGTTGAAATAATGGTTGGTGATTTGTATATTGTATTTCCTTTGCAATCGAGGAAATAGAAACGAACGATGCTTTAAAAAAATATTGCTCATGTTTGTTTTTTTACAAGTACGAACGTTGTATTTTGAATCGGCGGCTGCTATAAACTTTTTCAACTAAATAATTTGTAAACATTTTTTTTTCTGGTAGACTACATAAAATATCTTACATTTAGACGAGTAAACTATAAATGCCCAGTATCTTATCATTAACTTACAGTATCTTTTTTTTTTTATCAAGTTTGAATTGGTGCAAAATGATTCCTTCTTATTGATGTTCCGCTAATACGGCGGTTTTCAATAGTTCCACTCTTTCGGCGGTTTCAGGAATGAAGTGTTGTTGGTACATGTACTGTATATTTTATGATACTTTTTGGTTATAGTGAAGCTTGTCTGATGTTGCTATTTGCTTGTACTTGGTTATGGGTTTATTTTGCAAGTCAGGTTAGGAAAAACAACGACACGTATTAAATGTATGATTTTGTTTTTCTAACCTGCAAAATAAACCCAAGTACAAGCAAATAACAACATCAGACGAGCCTCGCTATAACCGGAAAGTACCAATTTTATGTATACAGTAATCACTGTATTTTTCTTTTACAGTAAAATCGGAGTTTACGTTGCTATATGAAAGCCATAATAATTCAATTAATCAATTAAAAGTTGTTTGTTTTTTAAACTAACCTAAAGTGGCCTCTACCACACCCATAAGAGTTGCATGCATGGCCACCATACAACAACGTAAACTCTGATTTTAGTCATTTTGCTTCTCTAGCTTTTATTTAAGTTAGGGTCTTTTATTTTATAGGACAGTATACTATTTGAACAATTTGTCCTTTGTTTTTTATCGAAGTGATAAAGGACATAAAAATGTCTTTTATTTAAAAAAACAAACAGATTTCTCCAAAAAAATACTGAAATTCCAAAAACATTTGCAATCTTCTTGAGAAAATTAAGTTTCAATTTCGATGTATATCATCTCTCAGTGACAGATCTGACTTACCGTTTAACATATAAATAAGTACTATAAAATTCCAACTTGCAGTACCTAAAATGAAAACTAAATTTACACTAGATAAAATGTGATTTACTGGATGTCCTTTTATTTTGTTTTTTGGGGACTTCCAAAGGTGTCAACTCTATATTTAGCATACTGTCAAGTGCAACAGATTGAATTGAAAATGCAAAATTAAAGCCATTAACGTAGCAGACCATCTTCATTTCGGACGTGTTGTTCCATTAGATAAACAAGATAGGTTTCACATAGTAAAAGTCATTTTTATTTGTTAAAGCAGTTTACAAAACAAAATTCTTCCAACTCCGTACCACATCTTAGCTGCTGAGATATTTATTTATTTATTTATTTATTTATTTGTCACTTTTTGCTAGGAAGAACTGGGGTTACAAAAAGTAAGATGATGTATTTTGCTTTTTAAGTTTTTGTCATTCCATTCCATGTCTACAAAATTATTGGTTAACGACACTTGCTGTACTTTTTGGAGAGAGACATCTCCTGGCAGGATCGGTGACTGCGTGCAAACGAGAATATTCCATAGGGTCTGTTGATCAATGTGTGCTTGGTGAAGCCACTGTATTGAAATGAATAGAAACCAAATGAAACACCCGCTATAAATATATAGATTACTTAAATAAATTAGGATACTTATCAAGTTTCGTGGCTGGATCATTTTCTCGGTGACCCCAAATAAATTGCGAAAACTATAAAAAAAAAAACGATAGTCAAACGAAAGAAAACCAATTGAAAAACCTGTGTTTCAGAAACAGAAACACAACATGGTTCTTGCATGTGATTGGCACTTTAATTGAAGGGGCCTGGTGTAAAAGCGTGTCGAGTGACATTTTTACAATTTCGAGGAAAACGCGTTTAAAGATCCAAACTTGTCTTGCCGTCTATGGGCTACTTCACACTTCTCGTACTAGTATCTTTGTACATATTGTTGTTTTGCTCAGAATTGTGTGTTAAGAAGGTAGAATTGCACCTGACACATTGGAAAATGCTTTTTTTGACAAAAATGTTACTTAACCAGGCCCTTCAATTATGCCAGTTTTTTTTATATAGGAGACACTGATTATGCAAAAAAGGGGGTCAATGAATAAATGATGCTTACAGCTTCCATAGTTTCGAATCCTTTTTCTTCCACGATGCATCAGGGGAGTCTCGGTTGGAGAGTCCTTGCACGGCCGGATTCTCGTCATCCGACGTTTCCTCGCTAACTTGCGAAATACCCCCGGTTAACATAGAATTTTACAAAAAGGCACAGGCGAACCAAGGAGGTGGAAATATTATCTTACACCATGAGTTCCTGTGTGTCGACGTCGAGCTCGTCCTCCAACTCGCTGGCTCGTGCTTCGTTGGGTCGTTTCCTGCTTAGCAATGGCTCTATCTGCACAAGCAATAAGACACGTTACAAATTTAAAACAAACGTTCTTATAAAGGGTGTAAGGAAAAAAAATTGTTTTTTCTCCACTTTGGTTTTGGTCGGATCTTTGGTATCTGGCCACACCACTTGTAGATTTAGCTTCACTCGCTGCTGTTCCTGCAATTGCATCTGCGGTTGGTCCTTTTCCTTGATTAGCAGTCGGGTTTGCTGCTTCATGCATTTGTGCTTTCAACGTAACTCCTCGTTGAGCTGCGTCACAAGTTCCAGTTGATCATATTGAGGTTTAATTTTTTATTTTTTTAAACTTACCTCTTCAAATCTGTGGCTCTCCTTGACTTTGTCGACCATTGCGGTCTCGAGTTTCACGACGCGCGTCCCGAGTTCGGCCAATCGAGCCTTGGCGTGCTTCAATTGCCCGGCGTTAGCTTTCATAACGTCCATAGCTACCATCACTTTGCGCCAGAGACCCTTGAAGTTAACCGGTTTGTGTTTGTCGCTAATCCGTACGAATTCCGTGTGGATGTCGACCGCCATGTAGTCCGCGTCCACCACCGGCAAGCTGCCACCATTGTGGTTCGATGGAGCCATTGTCTTACTAGACGACAACGACCACACCACGGAAGCACATTCAATATATCGCTATTGTTGATGGACGAGTAACAAAACGTTTAGGGGTAACAATGCGCTTATGGTGGTCGATGCTGCTCGAGAATGGTCAATCTGATCATGGCAATGTCGCTATGTATAATGATGATAATAGATATTGCAATGCACCGCAAATAACCCATGACTCGAGGAACAATGTTCATATCAGTCATATTTACGTCATAAACAAAAAGAATAAAAGACAATTATTTACGTCCTTATGATATCACATGAGTGAGATATCATAATTACACCATGATTATAAAATCAAAGTAGAGAAACGGTTGATGACGTTCGCAAGTGCATTTATTGTCAATGCAATGACGTTCTCGAAAGACTTGTTTTTTTTGCATAGTATTGCATTTGTTGAATTTATAAATCAATAATAAGATTTGCCCAAATCTGTGCATCTCATAGACACTTTAGTCCATCATGGATGCTTTAGCCATCACGCAGAATCATCAAGTCTACTTGTAAACAAAAATATATTATCACCCTACCCATGCTGTAGCACGCGCTAACTGCTAGTTGTACTTTATTCATACGACTTTGAATATCGCTTTTATTTTAGTTTGATAAGTGCCAAACGACTGAAATACAATGTAATTGCACGATTCGTAGTATTTATTGACTTATTTCGATTTGAAAATGTACACAGATAACTGATAAGATAAATTATTTTTATCGTGGATTGAAAATTTTCAAGATCTTTTCTTTTATCATAAATTGAAAACGTTGAAACGCTCCAAAAAAAAAAAAAAGTAGATTCGAGCGTGAGGTGGGTGGAAAAACGGCATAAATCCACTTACGTGTCGTTATTCTTTAAAATGCCTATATTGAATCGTTTCAGACCAGTCCATAACATAAAAGACATTGGGTTGCTTACAGTTTGCACTCTCGGGCATTTTAAACTTTAGCAAGAATATGGAACGCGACTATTGTAAATGTGAAATTTGTTATACGATTTCTTTCTTTTTGTCTCTTCACTTCCTGATTGTGTCAATCCCTCGTTTCACTTCCAAAACGATGGAAAAGATACTGATCATTGGAGAAAAACACGGCGTCAATGGATTTATAAATTAGCACGATATTGAGAATAATGGCAAAATTAACTAACTAACCTAAAGTGGCCTCCATACCCATAGAGTTGTATGCATTGTCACCGTATTACATTAACTTAAACTCCGATTTCATTCATTTTATTTCTACATTTTTTATTTTAGTACTGTAAAAGTGTAACGGATTGAAATGTAAAATTAAAGCCATTAACGTAGTAGGCTATCTCCATTTTGGATGTGTTGTTAGTCGAAGTATACAACGCCATCTTGTAGCGAGTAGCAGAGTGCAAATACGGGAGACAACTGTTTGATTATTATTTTATATGATTCACTTATTGTTTTTACAATGCAATTTTAAAATTTAATCAAAATAAACTGTGGCGGGCCGGATACCGGGCATGTCCAGCCTGGATGGTGGTGCTCACGGGCCGTAGTTTGGAAACCCCTGATTTAGATGATCAAATGATCAAGTTACAAAATCAATTCCTCAATTCCTCAACTCCGTACCCACATCGTAGCCTATTTTATTTAAGTTAAGAAGAGCTGGGGCTACAAAAGTACGAAGATGTGTTCCGCTTTTCAAGTTTAGTCAATACATCTCTGGCTGCGAATCACTGGTCAGCAAGATTGGAGGGAAAACATCTCCTGACAAGATTGACGGGCTGCATGCACACAAGTGCAAACTATTACAAGGATATTCCATAGGGTCTGTTGATCAATGTGTGCGTGGTGAAGCCTCTGTATTGGAATGAATAGAAACCGGATGAAACACCCGCTATGAATAACGTAGATAAATACGTAAATAAATTAGAATACTCATCAAGTTTCATGGCTTGAACGAGCTTGCACACGTGTTGTGCCAACTATCACGAGAACATTCCGTAGGGTCTTCTAATCAATGTATGCGTGGCGCGGCCTCTGTATTGAAACGAATAGAAAACCAACTGAAACACCTGCTGTAGGTGATGCGAATGATTGTGCGAATGGAGTAGAATACTTATCAATTTTCGTGGCTGGTCTAACTTTTTCTCGGAGCCCCCAAATAAGTTGCGAAAACTGAAAGGAAACGAAACACTGAATGGTAAAACAGAGAACGATCAAGAAAAAAGAGCCTATAGTCGAGCAAAAGTAATCCAATCGAACAACCTGCGTTTCAAAAAATATAAAAACGCAACATGGCTCTTAGTCATTCGTTCACTTTAATCGAAGGGCCTGGTGTGAAAGGGTTGTTGAGTGACACGTTTACAATTTCGACGAAAACGCGTTTAAAGATCTGAACTAGTCTTGCTGTCGATGGGCTACTTCACACTTCTCGCACTAATATCTTTGCACGTTTGTTATTTCGCTAAAAAATTACGAGTCGGGACACATTCGAAAATGTGTCATTTTTGGACAAAAAAAGTTGCTTAACACCCTTTTACACCAGGTCCTTCAATTTTGCTATAGAGAGGGGGGGGAGGCAATGAGAAAACGATACTTACAGCTTGCGTATTCTCGAATCCTTTTTCTTCAACGGTGCGTCGGGAGGATCTTGGTTGACGGGTCCTTGCACGGGTAGATCCTCGTCACCTGATGCTTTCTTACTGGCGTACGGTACGAAATGCCCCGATTAAACGTAGAATCGTACAAAAAACAGGCGAACCAAGGAGGTGAAAAATGTCATCTTACACCACGAGTTTCTGTGTGTAGATGTTGAGTTTGTCCTCCAATTCGCTCACTCGTGCTTTGATGGGTGGTTTTTGGCTCGGCAATGGCTCCATCTGCACAGCAATAAGAGACGTTGCAAGTTTAAGACAGTAAAGGGTGTGAGAAAATTTTTTTTTTATCTCGACCTTGGTTTTCATCGGATCTTCGATATGTTTCCACGCCACTCCGAGATTTTGCGTCGACGTCACCGTCGTTCGCTCTTCCTGCAGTTTGGTCATTTCCTCGATGAGCAGTTTCATTTGCCGCTTCTTGCATTTGTGCTTGCGACGTTGCTCCTCGTTGAGCTGCGTCACGACTTGCAGTTGGCTGTGCAACTGTAAATGTATACACAAAGAAAGCCTCAATGTGAGGTTTTGACACCAGGGGGGGGGTAGAGGGCAGGTTTTCTCGGGATTCTCCCATTTTCTCTTGCATCATGAAACCCTATTCCATCTCGATACAGTCGGTGCCCTCGTTGAAATCCAAGTACAGTCCAAGTTCTCTAACTCAAACCATCCAAGGAACCGTGAAGAAAATTATTCGAGTTCGCTTATACGACGTATTGGCTGTTTACAGGGACCGTGAAAATATCAGACTTGGAGGTGTTTTGAGTTACAGAAAGTTGCACTGCATCTTCCAATTCGAGTCGGGAAAAGTTGTGTCAACACTCGTGTCATACGTACCGCTTCAGATTGATTGGCAATTTGTACAATTTCCGTTTCCTTCGCCCTCAACTGATCTTGTAGCCAGACGATCAGCTCTGCCATGTGCGACGACGAAACGTTCAAGTCTTGTCCGCAAGATGTGTCTGAAACGTTGCAAGTTTTGCACGTGAACCGACGTTGGCTTATTTCGTTTTTAATTGATGTTCCAAAACCAAAACAGTGACATACCAGGACATTGCTCGTCTCCATTTATCTCTTCCATCGCTTTCGCCAATCGACGATTCTCTTCCTTCAGTCTCGTCTCGCTAGTCCAAAGTTCCTGTAACTCCGCACACAATTTCTTTTCATTCTGTTCGACGTCCTATTAAATGCAAACAAATAAATGAAAAATAGCGTCGATTATGCACGAGAGGTGCTGTCGTTGTTGTACTGTCGTCGACAGTGCATTAACAGGCCTAGAATTGGCGATATCCAGGCAGTCTCCAAGTTACCGTCCATGATCCACATGTTGAGGTTTTATTATTTTATTAATTTATTTATATTTTTTGATTGGCACTACACGAACTTACCTCTTCGAACCTGCGTCTGTCCTTTACTTTTTCGACCAGTTTGCCCTCGAGTATCATGACCTGCGCCCCGAGCTCGGCCAATTGGGCCTTGGCGCGCTTCAATTGTCCGGTATTAGCGTCCAAATATTCCAACGCTGCACCCACTTTGGGCACGATACCCTCGAAGTCAATCATTCCGTGTTTGTGGATGAGCCGTTTTAAATCCGCGAAGATGTCGACCGCCATGTAGTTTACGTCCACGTCCAACACTGGCGGCATGCCGCCTCCGTCATCGTCGTTCGATGGTGCCATTTTCTTATTGCCCGAAAGACGACGACTTTTCTACCAAAACGCATGCAATGTATCACCGTTGTCGGTGGACGAGTAACAAAACTTTGTGGTAACGATATGCTTATGGTGGTCGTCGCTGCTGGGGAACGATCAGTCCGATCATGGCAATGGTCGCTATGCTTCTATGCATGTCGATACACACATTTCGCATCGTCATTCACCACGAGAAATAACTCGTGACTCGGGGGAAAATGATAAAATCAGTCGTCAAAGTAAACAATGGGACATTTCAAAACATTCCTTCGCCACCGCGCTGTTGACACTTTTTTTTTTGCGTCATTATCACTGTACACGAGCGATAACGTCCTATTTACACAGTGATTATGAAAAGTGGAAAAACCGATTGCACTTGCAACGTTTGCAAGTCCATTCATCGTCGATGCAACGGGGTTTCCCCCGAAAGATTTTACGGTGGTGACAAACATAACGTGTTTTCACGAATACAAGACGTGACGTTTAAGGATTCGAGTATAAAAATGAATTGTACAGAACGCACTCTTAAGAAACAGCTTACTGAACAATGAACGCAAGCTGCGATTGGTATATTGCAATAAAGAAACTGCAGGATACCGAAGACCCAAAATAAACACACTCGTTCATATATTTTTTGTTACGTTCCACCAGTAATATAATGATTTTATATCGTACCTAGTCGTTTATTATAATTTACGTAAGACGCAGCTACGAGCACCTTGCGTAAAATGTTGTATTTCGCAAAAATACGGTATATATTTTCTTCTTGCGTTTGTTTTGAATTTATAAATTGTGCTCGTGTCGTTTTTATTTTAGTTTAAGAACCATTGATGACTGATAATGCAACGTAAATGTGTGATGCGTCGTACAGTATTTGATTTTCTATTTCAGTTTGAAAAATATACATTAACGTTACTGATAAGATAAATTATTTTTTTTTATCATGGATCGAAAATTTCCAAGATTTTTTTTTATCGTAGATTGAAAATTTTCAGCGTTTCAAAACGCTTCGTTTCAGTCGATTCAATCAGTTCTAGGATTTTTGTTTATTCGTGGAAATGAAATTATCAAGACACGCGAGATATAATAAAAGATATTCGCAACAAACGTGAAATTTTTTTTAATCTTGGACACAATTTTGTTTTGACAAATGTTCTCGTTATTTCATAGCTCTGAAATTAACTTTTTTTAATTTTTGTCGAACGTTGTGTAAGATGATTCCTGCAAAAAAAAAAAATAAAATTATATAATTCATCCGCACGAACGTCAATCACAACAACAAATATACTTTATAATCGCATCAATTTATATAATTTATTAAATTTTCAGGTCACCCGTAGCGACGGACACGTTCAACGATGACACTTCTCCTGCCGATTGAGATCCCGGTGCGATGGTGACGTTGACGGTGCAAAGTTTTTGGAGGTCCTCGCTCATTCCCGTTCCTTCGTTACCTGTGAGTGAAATAAAACAATTCGTTATATACTATAATAAATTGTTGTTGTTGTTGTCGATTGCACCGAGCAACATTTATTTTTACGAGAACCTACCTAGAACGATGATCGTCGGCTTTGTTAGTTGTAAATCGTCGATGTCGACCACGTTCGGAGACGAATTATTTGCAATCACCGTTCCGACGATGTCCCAGTGTCGTTGTCTTTGAACCTGTTGACAATCCCGTTAAAAATCGCGACCGCTTAAAAATTTAATGGCTTGTGGCGACACTCCCGATGCATGCACTTTTTTGGTGTGGCGATTCGAGCAATTTTGTGGACAACCGCGGCACCAGCTTCTTGCCCAACCAATGAAAACTGGTTCGTCAAGCTCACGGTCCCAGTTGTCCACAAATTGCTCGATTTGCCACACCAAGAATTGTGTGTAAAATACGGATCGTACCTCGACGAACCTCTCGACGTTGTCCAAATGAAAATACGAAATAAATTCCATCACTCCGGAACTCGCTTTGCTGACGACGGGCGACAACGGACACCTGTAGAACATATAGTTCGGCGTCAGAATGCAAACTCGTGTCGTCAACGTTAACAATGGGTACAGTACCCCGATTGGAAAAAGTTACTAACATTCCTGTTTTGGGTGCCAAAATCCCATCAACACCCATGAAATAGGCCGTTCGTAAAATCGCACCCAAGTTCATGGGGTCGAAGATTTCGTCGAGTAACAGCCACAGTGGCGTTTTGTTTGTTTCGTCATCGACGCTATGGAAACAAAATCGAAATTGCACAGGCGTTGAAGAATGTACCGTATTTTCGCGAATACAAGAGGCATCTTATAAAAGGTTTTTTTTTTTTTTTACGCAAGGCTGGGTCTTGCGTCTCGTATTCGTGAACGTATTGTATTTTTTACGTCTTTAACGATGACGAGCATACCCGTTCAGATGTTGGATCTCGAGAATCGGTAGATCGGTGACCCGTAAACACACGCCTTGATGTACGCGTCCGCACGTCAAGTTTCCTAATTGCGTGTCCGTCGACTGCTGGATGGGAACGTTCTCCCGCAGAGCCGCGGAAACGATTTCCTCGATCCGATCCGATTTACTACTGCCCTTGACGAACAGCTTTTTCAGCCTCCTGTAACGACGACGACGACGAACGTGATTTTTAGTTATTTTGTTCTCTGCTTGGCACCAAATTTCTATTCGGCGTCCCCCGGTTTTTCCAACATTTTGTTTTTTTTTGTTCTTCACATCTTCCAGGTCTCGAACCCTGTCAAACGAGCTGGGGGACACCCTGTACATCACTTGTTTTATTTACCTCCTCCTGGCTTTGATGGCCATGAGAACGGGATGAATTCCGAACAGAATATTCATGTTCAAGTTGCTGCGTTTAAAACAACCAAACGTGTAAAAAACATTAAAAGGAAACGGTCCCATTACGGCTCGGTAGTTTCTGTATCTCGATCGACTCACTCGTGCTGTTTGGCAAACTTTGAAATGTCGTCCCTCGCCGTATCGCTTCCTTGCGTACCTCGTGCTTCGTCATAGCGACGGTGTTCTCGTCGACGCTCGTGCTATAAAAAAAGACATGAAAACCATGCATTTAAGTCGTACATTCATTTGGAAAAAAAACATTGTTTTTATTGGGTGGTTTGAAACCTCTCGTGTTCGGTGTACGTTACGTCGCAGTTGGTAAGGTTGTCGATGTTCTTGACGTTTATCATCATCCTACCGAAATATAAACGTACGTTATGGTTAATCTCTTTATATAATAGACACTTTCTGTAACGCTCCCAGAAATTGAAATAAAGAACGTCAAAATCTATTGTTTTGACATTCCGTGCTTTTGCACGGGAAACCCATCTAGTATTTATATAATAATAATAATAATGACAAAATATACTTTAGATGAAAAAAAGTTGTTTACCACAGGTAATCTAATCGGGACATCGGAGTGGTTTTGGTTATCATTTCGCTTCTTTTCATAATTTCTATTAGTTCGACAAGCAGCATAGCTGAAGTTGTTGCTAAGATCAATTGATAGGTCGTCTTTAGCCCGTTGACGAGAACAGACGTGAAATAGCCTTAAATTCACTATCCTTTGAGAATAAAGACGAATCATTACCGAATGGTTAATTGTTATTATTATTATTATTAAATTAGTTTGCTAAATAAAAAGTTGAAACAGTACTCTTGTTGTCAACAAGTCTCTGTGGTGCATGGTGCAGCCTGTGGTTGTGTGACGTCATAACATTAAGTAAACATTCTAACCATTGAGAGCACTGCGATGACGAAAATTATTAACCAGTAATAGTTTAGAATATCAATTGAAAATAATATTTAAAATGTGTCATTGGTTGTAGTCGTTTCACATAGTAAACACACTTGTAGCGCCAGTGATAATAATCGTGACGTCATATGCGGTTTTGATTTCTATTTAGATACACTGTAATTGGTTTCTCCATCTGGTGTTGAAATCTAAAAATAACGCGGTTTTTTTAAAAAAAAAAATTTATCACAAACATTTTAATGATGATATTGATAAAAATAAATCATGTATTGGTATTTAATAAAATATTAAATCAAACCATGAAAATATGTACTGTATTTGATTGTTTTTTTATATATATATTTTTTAAAACTAGCTGTATGCCCGTCAAAATTGACGGGAGGCAATTGATTCAAGTTGTAAACATAATTCATTGATTTAACTCATGTTGCCTCGCAACATTCGTCAGAGTAAGTGTTTTATGTTTACTTCATCTCATTAGTTATCGGTATGGTAACATATGTATATGGTTACGTTTCTTATTAGTTGTTGTCATGGAAACATTCTGGCACGGGAAGAGGCACAGAAAGAGACACTTAGGACTTAGCTTTTATATTGTTTAATTTGGTTGTTTTATAGTTTCTTTAAAATATAAAATTCAGCACTGCAAATGCAAACATAACGTTTTCTTTGTATTTTATTTTCTTGTATTGAGAACCTAGCAAAACGTTTATTTGATATGTTAAAAAAAATATTATTGTTTTATTGTATGATTATTTTAAAAGTATTGTGTATATCACGTGCTGCTATGCTAGCCTTTGACTGAACCAAAATAATGTTTTAATGTTTTTGTTTACTGTTGATGGTTACATTGGGAGACGTTTTAGCAAATAAGTTTACATCTATGCGCGTTTAGATACACAAATAACAACAAATAACTCACCACTACAAAGACATTCTCATCTTATGACGCAGAGAAAAAAAATCCCCTTATAGCCTTTGACGTCAATTCAGCCGCGAAATGACGTCATCAAACGTTTTTTATTTCCGAAATGTTTCTCTTTGAATCGCCGTTTCATTGATAAAACTTTTTGGCGGCTTTTTTTTTCTCCTCCTGCCTTTGAATCCATTTATATCTACGGTTTTTAGTAGCACTTTGATTAATGGATTTGATGCCACTTTTCAAGGACTTGGTTTTATTCGAACACATACGCAGTTTTGATATTAAAATAAATTTATAATTTTTACTGTAATACCATATTAAGAGTTGTATGAGATAAGAATTGGTTTATTTAAAAATATATTTAATATTATAAATATACTTATATAGATGATTGCCCTGGCGTGACATACGCCAGCTTGTGTTAGCTCTGTAAATATACGTATGCTTCCCGTGGATATCATTGTTTAGCCTGGTGCTGAACCAGCGTGGGTTTTTTTTTTCGGTTTTCGGGATTTTCGATGTTTTCTATTTTCGATATTCGATGTTTTTTGATATTTTTCGATTTCCGATTTTTTTTTTTTTTGTTGATATTTTCGATATTTTTTTTCGATTTTCGATATTTTTGATATTTTTTCTGATGTTTTTGATTTTTTTTTTTTTGAATTTTCGATATTTTTTTTCGATTTTCGATATATTTTTTTTCGATTTTCGAACTTTTCGATATTTGCTTTTTCGATGTTCGATATTTTTTCGATTTTCGATATTTTTTTCGATATTTGATATCTTCGTGTTTCAATATTTTCGAGTTCTTGTGGATTCATTATTTACCCTGATTGCTATAGTAAATTTAGAAGGTGGGAGTCTACCTAAGAGAACTATATATATAATATAAAGATATCATCATAAATTACTAATTGCTACAGGGTGCGCGTTTCGGATCACCCCATAATTGGACTACTAACTTTTAAATTTCCGTACAGTGAATGCACTTGATTTTTTCCTATTTATAACTTTTGAAAAATAAAAAAAGTAAAAACTAATGGGCATTGAATTCAGGGTTGTTGTCTGTTATAGTATAGAAGAAAGAAAAAAATAAAAGGAAGTCATAATAGTGATAAAGTACGGTTAGTGTCAATAATCGTTCGATTGGCAAAGTAAATGGGATTCTGTAAAGGCAAAGGCGCCGTTGTCGTTGTCAAAAGCACCGCCTGCCATCGATCCCCTTGTTTCTTTATACCGCTCCTGTCAGAAGGCAAGTAGGCACTAAGCCAAAAGTTACACTTTATGCATAGAGAAAGACGAAAAAAGAAGAAGATATAACCAGCATTACAAACATAATTTATAACTTGTTTTTCGGAGGGTAGTTCACCTTAGCAAATGTTTGCGGTTTTATAACTTTTGAATTTGTCATTTTATTTTTTATTATCATATCTATAACATATCATTTGCTAGGTTGATGGTTGTCGATATCCGGTTGTTGCATTTCGAGTGCCACCGAGCTAGGCTTCTGGAATATCGTCGAAAATTGCTTCTTTTAAAACTAAAAATAAGTTTATGGCAAAAAATTGGTTATTAATTAACAGCATCGCGCTAGGGCTCCGCTCGTGTATAATGTAAATGATAAGCCACATTTTTGAAATTGTTCAGGAGAGCCGATTTTTCCGGTGCGAAACTCCATAAAGTACCACACTGAGCAACAAGGTGATTCTCTATCATCTCTTATACTCTGCCATATTCTGGAAAATCCAGGATGTGTGGTTGAATAACAATATAGAAACAGTACTGCGGGGCAGTTTGATGTAAAAATTTCATTTTTTGAAAAATTATGGCGCACCCTTTCTTATAGAAGGTGAGGCAAAAGTCTGGTCACGGCTAAATATCGCAAAAACCATTAGTCATTAGTGGTGTGAAAATTCAATGACGTTCCCAGAAGTGACCTTGCATATCATTTTCAAGGTCAAGTGTTAACTTTTTTAATATCCACCTCACACCACAAATGTGATTTGGAAAAATGAAGGTATTCACCAAATAATGCCAACGCACGAAACAGATCGAAAATCGACCGGTGAAACAGGAAGTTATGGGCGAAAGAAGACCTGTATGACAGCAAAGCACGCAGGGGTAGCCACAACGAACATAGTCTTTAAAAATTGACAATGTATTAGTGGAATAAGCTGTGAAAAGTTTTGGGAACACCTATTAGACTGATGAATTAACAGGTTTTCCCCAAATTTTTCAACGCTTTTCCACTTCTCCGTTGTCAGCTGCCCCAAAGTTTAGTTCCCTGTGACACCATTCTTCTTTCGCCCGTAACGTCCGTTTTTACCGGTCGATTTTCGATCTGTTTGATGCGTTGGCATTGTTTCGTGAATACCTTCAACTTTCTAATCACATATGGGGGTGTGAAATGGATATTAAGAAAGTTAATAATAGGATGATCTTGAAAATTGTATAGTCCATGGCCGATAGACAGTGAAACATGGAAGTTCTCGGGAGGGGGGGGGGCAATTTTACCGTTAGAGCCAGTTTCCATTATATACAGGTAAAATATAATACAATTTCAATTCACGGGATCAGCAAATATTTCCATTGTAAGCAAGTTGCCGTTTAATCCAGGTTCCATATAACACAGGTTTCACACTGCACATCACAATAGTTTAATCAGAATTTTCATACCACTAATGGTTTTCGCGATATTTGGCTTTGACCAGACTTTTGCCTCACTCTGTACAATTTAATCTCGAGTGCAAAATCGAAAAGTTTTGGAAAGTTGAACGATGTTGATAATAATGAATTTATTATATAAAAAAACTTTTGTGTGTGTGTGTGTGTGTGTGTTTTTCTCGTGTGCATGCTTTCGTTATAGGGTACATTATCAGAGCGCGAAAAGATGGAATGAGATAAAGCAAAAAACGACTTAAGCTTGTTTTTGTATATCAAAGCAACCGCTTTACATCCCCTTAATTCTATCATCCTTCATTATATATAAACCTATTTTTTCTTCTTCTTTGGTTTTTCCATCTGTTCACCACATGAAACATTCCCAGATTTCTTCCCATGTTAGAGGGAGCCTCCTTCGGCCCACTTCAAAGTGCATACTTTCCTCTTGACACATCCCAAACTAAATATATGTTTGTATTGGTGGTGAAGGTTGTCTCTCTTTCTTCTACTACTACTTCTTCTTGGTGTTTGTTGGTTTTTATTATACAGTATATAAATATATAGTATAAATATATTTTTATTATCAATCTGGATAAAGAAAGTAACGCCCATTCTAAGCACTTTTTTCTTTTTTACTTTTTATTATTGATCTTTTGGTTTTACTGTTGTGGTATTTTCTTTTTCCTCCCCATCTTCCTTGAAGGTTCATTACTAATGTAGCGAAGTGATAAAAGTTTCATTATAGGAATTTTATTCAGTCGTTTCGCAGCCAAAAAATTCAAGTTGAGTAGCCAATGAGAAGCCCGCACTGCGTGTGTTTTTTTAGAGTAGGGCAGATATTTTAGAGTGGTTCTTCCTCGATTAACGATATTTTCGATTAACGATACTCAAACTCAACGACCTTGGTTAAAGGTATTTTCTACTATTCAGATTCACGATACTGTTCATAATCAGCATTTTTAATGTATGTGTCACCGGCATTGTATAGAATTCGGGTATTCGATACAATGCCTAGCCTCTTTTGGCAAAGTATGAAATAACATCTTGAACGGGTTTTTTTTAGGTAAGTTAAGGTTAGAGGCATAGCTGGGCATAAGTCCGTTAATCCGTTAATCGTTAATTAACAAAATTAAAAAAATTTATTAACGATTTAACTTTTAAGTTAACTTGAAAAAACGTTAACGGACTCATTAACTTCCGTTACATTTTCTGCTAATTCAAGTCCGTTAACTTAAGTCCGTTAACTCAAATTCGTAGCGTTGTGGATTGAATCAATGCCAGCAACTCTACACCCTGCAGATGCATAGGCCTACTCTGTTGCTGTTCAATTCGGATTGTACACTTAATGAGTTATTTCGTTATACACACATGATTTAAACAACACTTAGCTTAACGATCTTTTTTGTTTCTGTAACCAACAATTACTATTGTTGAAAACTTTTTTAAAAAAAATTCTAATACCTTTTCTAACTTTTTAAATATCTATTATCACAAAAGCTCACAGGTATTTTTTTTTTTTATAAAAATACCATTCAAATTTTATTTTGCTAACAATACCAACTCTTACTCTCATAAAAGATATACTGGAAACATAAACTTAAAATGGAATGAATTACCCTATCGACTTAGACGACTAGCTATCATGACACCTTTTAACAATGTCAATTTAATAAAATCTGACCGTTTACTATATTCTTATGTTAGATTTTTTTTTAAATCCATCGTGTGTATAAGTTTTGTTGTATCGTTTTTTCCTTTTAATCACCACGACCGTGTCAATAAAATAAATAAATAAATAAATAAATAATAGTTTATTTTACGAAAAAAAAATTATAAAAATTAAAAAAAAAAAAACAACCATTTTGACAAAAGCAGAAAAACAACAAATACTTTCATGTAAAATTACATCAATTTAAAGATTTCAAGGAATTACACCATATTTTAAGAACTTTGATTTGGATGGTTCATTTATTGTCCACAACGAAATGTCGATCATTGAGACT
>JAQIWH010000658.1:0-43341 GCA_034695005.1 Cryptops parisi | reverse complement strand
GAATTTTTTTTATGTATATATACATAAATATATCGACTCACTCAACGATCGCATAAATTATAAATTCTCATAAATCGAAATTTGCGTATATCAAAATCGTAACGTGCAGAAATAAAAAATGGAGTTTTTCCGCATCATGTATGTAAATACAGTATATCTTTATATGACCGTATATAAAGAGTACTGGTACGTTTAAAAATTATTTGTTTTTTTTTTAAGGTTATTACTTCATTTTTAAACTAATTTTGCAAACCATATTTTGCATGTATAACTTACTTTCTTAACATACAAGCTTATTGTGGTAGCCTATCGCATCTCTGGGCTATAATTTTGTATGTTGTCCTTATAGAACTTATTTAAATAAATTTAAAATAAATTTAAAAATTTCACTTATTTTCTTATTTTTTTTCTCTCTTAAAAACAATTCAAGGAATCGAACTACACCAACAAACAAAAACAAAATTAAACGAAAAAACGGACAGAAATAGTACAGACGAAATACAAAAGACAAAATCATACAATCAAAAAGAAAAACAAAAAATCAATAAGAATGAAACCAATCCGATATGAACAAAAGAGAAAAACTTACCGATAAAGTATCATCCAATCAATTTTGTTTATTTTTTCAAGGAAATTGGAAATTTTGTAACGAATCTTTCACTATCATGTTTGAACGTATGCATTGCGTTCAAATTTTCATCAATATCCAACTTTCCTGAAAACAAGCTATGACTTTGAGACGCGTGTTATAACCGTAAAATTGAAGTTTTTCTAGTTTTGTTGTTGTTTTTTTACTTACATCTTCAACTGGTCGTCCGAAAACATTCGCTGGTATTTTTTATTCATGGGTCGTGATTTCTCCCTTTGAACAAAATTTATTGCCTCGTGAAATTGATTTTATAAATCAGCGGAAAACATGTGTTCGAACCGTGTAGGAAACATCTGGTTGACGATATTTTATTCACCTAATTTTTTTGCCTTTCGTTCGAGACTGACTTTCGATGGGGTCGTGCAGAAAATTTGGGATTTTATTTTTGAAATGTTATATTTTGTGATTTTGGAGTTATATTTTTTATGAAAAATTTAGTGAGGATCAAACGTGGTTTTTATTGGTGATCCTATTTTAACCAGTTGTTTAGTATAAAATGAAGTTGGTTATTATAAATGTCACATTTTTAAACCGTTTATTTATATTTTTAGAAACTTGTTGTCTAAAGGATTTTAATTTTTTTAAATTTTTAATTATAATAAGGATTATAATTAAAGATTACATTTATTATAACAACAACTAAACTTAGAAGATTCTCTTTCCAGTTTTATATGTGACTTTGATCTTTAAGGCTATAATAGATTTATTATCCAAGATATTATTTTGTTACTTTAAGTTAATTGCCAATTTTTAACTGATTGTTTGATTTGAATCAACAATTGTATTTTGTGTCCCTATGGGGTGAAATTCTTAAATAAATAAATTTTGTACGTTCCCTAGGGACAAAAACAATACAAAAATCGAACAACATAAAGTAGTATGCAGAAAGCTACAAAAATGCACAATTAAATAAGTTTTAAGTTTATATAATTGCTTTTTAGTAATAATAAATTTAAATGGTTTCAATGTGCCCTTGTATTTTTACTATTTTATACTTCATAAAGGTCTTCTGACACACGCAATGTTTGGTGTTTAGCAATTCAAGCAATTTGTGGACAATTATGACGTCAGCTTGTAGTCAACCAGTTTTCATTGGTTGGGGAAGACGCTAACATCATAGTTGTCAACAAATTGCCCGAGTTGCTATACCTAAAATTTTGCCAACTTTTGCGTGTGACAGCAGGCTTTAATAGGTAATTGAAATGGGTAATTGTAGGTAACGCAAATCTGTTTTGTTTTTTAAAACAAAAAACAGGGGTCTATCATCATGTTATTTTTTGCAAAGGGTGTAACCAAATAAACTAGCATTAGTCGAATTATGTTGTTGTTTTTTTTTCTTGTTTATTCCGGTATAAAATTAATTTAATTGTATCATAAACACTGAAAGGACAGTCGTACGGTAGACATAAACGAATACGTGGTAATATCATAATGAGGAGGAGGCGAAATTAAAAAATAAAAATTAAAAAATTCATAAACGCTTAATTGCGATCATTCCTTTTAATCTGATCGTGTTGTTTATCTATATTTAGCATTTTAGATTTTAATTTCACCGATGCGCAATTAGCCCGTTTGGTAATGTTATGCTCTTTTAAAAAGCCCAACAATGGTGGCCATTGGTATAGTTATTATATATGATTTTATTTGCTTTGGCGATTTACCATCGGCGTGTTTCTCTTCACTATCGATTTGGTGAAGCGCGTGGGGAATTGCGGTTTTTTTCTTCATCTTTCTTTTTTTCTACTTCTTCCTCTTTTCTAGTATTGGAGCCAATCTTTTAGGGATGCGAGTTTGCTTTTGTGAAAGCTCGCGAGCGATGGATCGTGATGCCATTCCGCACAATATCGTATTCATTCGATTCAATCGCACTCGCTTTCACTTCGATCCGTGTGCATTTAAAGGGCATTTAAAAAAACAAGGCACCTGTTGAAGGCGCTCGCGCTTTTCGATCGAAGTGGGGATTTAAATGGCGCGCGCCTTTCCATCAATTGCTGCTCACGTGACCGAGGCGTTTTTAAATGGCTATTGTTCAAAGGCGCGTGGCTTCTTTCTGTTTTTTAAATACCACCTCTGTGTTTTATTTTTTTTTAAAGACCTGCATTATGAAAGAAGTATGGATTGGTTTTTGTGTGTTTTTTTTTGGGTGTGTTATATCAATTTGTTTCTAATGATTGAATTTTTATTTTTATTTTCAAATCATCAGATCCGATGCCTGTATTTGAATACTGCAGCACCACGCAACAGAAGCTGCAAAGGCTGCAAGACCTCGACATAGAGAATAGGAAACTGAGGGACACGCTGAACGACTATAACCAAGAATTTAAGGAGGTCAAGAATCAAGGTCGGAATCAATCCACCATCTTTTATTTTATTTTATTTTTTTAAAAATTTATTATTATTTTATATCTGAAAATAGCCGGGTTTCGAGTGAGGGTCATCGATGTCTTAAAAAAAAAATGAAAATAACACGAGCAAAAAATCAGTTTGGGTCGATCGACGTGAGTCATTTCCTCTCTCGAAACTCGAGCTTGTACGACAAATCATCGTCAAACGTTATCGAGCGTGACAAATCGATCATCAAGTTGACTGGGATGTCGTTCGTTTTGAATGGGGTGTCTTGTTGGTTCGGGTTGCTGATCAATGTGCTCCTGTTAGTTTTTTGAAATGTGTATTTTTTATCTCTTAAAAATATATATATATATTTATATATGAGCTGTTTCGGGCGCTATGGGTTACCTAATGGAATAGGTAAACGAACGCTCGTGGATCTATTATATTTGGATAATTTTGGAAATTAAGATCGACTTGTATTTTTTTTTTAACTATTGTGCTTAATGAAGATGAAAGTTTTTAACTGAAAAAAAAAGATATATATCGTATGAGTTGTAAATCCTCTTTCTCTCTAATCGATAAGTTTCATTTCTTCTATTTGCCAACTCCCGGACGTTTTTATATATTTTGTTTTATTTTATTTTTATTTTTTTGGTGGATTCGAGTATACTGAGGTTGGTGGGATTGGAGTGAGACTTTTTTTCTCTCCATTTTTATTTTTTTTTTAGTGGAATGGTAAAAGAGAGTCGGAGTGGTAGTTATTTGTCACCCTCGATGCGTCGTCCGTTATCTTAAAGCTGTCGTCGTTTTTCGAAGGGAACATCCTCTTGTCGTTGTTGCTCAACACTTTTCGATAGCCGTTGAAATAAAAAATAACGGGTCAAGTGGAGAGGGTGTGTTTGGAGGAATCCTCGGATTTGCGATACGTCCACGAGGGGGTGTCTTGTAAATCTTGGGATTTTCGTCGTCCATCTTGGGTGGCCTCTGTGAGCAAGAAGCCACGTCCGATCACAACAACGCTTCTCATTTTTCTTCATTCTCCTTCTCTGGCTGAGCGTGAGAGAGGCGGTGCAAACTGTTCCACAAATTGTTTTTATTTTGTTTTTTGTTTTGTTTTGTTTCTTGTTCTTCTTTCACCATCATCGAAGTGCAGATGGATTTAATAAAGTAACGGCGCACGACAGAAAATCGCTTTTGATGATGGATTAGAACCATCGAACGAGGGTCTGGTAGTATACAAGAGAAAAAAAATTTTTTTTCTTAAAATATATATATATATTTATATACAAAAACTAAAATTAGGAACCACGAGGTGTCGAGGTTTTTCTAGTTGATAAAGGTGCACCGTTGACATTAGTATTCTAAAAGGAATTTCACGATAGGGTTGTTCTTTGTTTTGTTTTTTTTATCAATACACCCGAAAAGCACGATGTCACTGCCTTTTGACAAGTGTCCTACATTCCTACCGTTACACAAATTTTTTTTTTCTTCACGTTAACAGTTAGCTATAGTGTTTCACCGAGTTGTAAGAAGGAGCATTGTCTCGAAAAGAGCGAGGGTTACTCATCATTGGGTTGAGTTGACACGAATTTACCAACCCCACAGTTGTTTCATCTTTTGGTTGGAGATTTAGAAGACGATGATCGATCATCTCGAAGCCTTTGTTTCCTGTCGAGTGGAGGAGGGGGGATGGGAAAATGGGTGACTTTTAGCAGTCTAGTCAGGAAAACACATCATTCGCCCAAGGTATGCGGACCAAACATTCATAGACAAGGAGGGGTGGAGACGGTTTGTGTGTTACCGAGTCGAAAGCGTGACGAATTCCTAAAATAACTCATCCGTCGATGTAATTAAGACAATACGATTTTTTTTTTATTATTTATTATCATCAAGCTATTGTCCCGAATGCGGGTCTCATTATGACTCGAACGTAATAGGGAAGAGGAGAGAAGGTGCGTCAGACGTTTGATAAATTCACTCGTTTCCATTATGGCAACGACAGAAGAAGAAGAAGAAGCGGCAGAAGAAGAAGAAGGTGTCATTGATGGAAGAGAGAAAAACGAGTCGTGGTCCAGGTAGCTTCTGCCGCTTCACACGCCACGTTTTCTCTTTCACAATTTTTTTTTTGGAGGGAACCCACCCACCCACTCTTCTTTTTCTTCTTCTTCTTCTTCTTTTTGCCGTCATCATCATCATCATCATCATGACCATGATCATCATTCCCTTCTTGTGTTGGGTCGTCGTCTTCGTTGCGGATCTTTTCAACTGAGTCTCTGTTCAATCCATCTGCGTCACGTTGGGGCAGCCGAGTTTAATGATTGCAATTAAGGTTTCTCGCCTCGAACGCGATTTTTCCTCTCCCATCTTCTCCACCCAACTCAACCGTCGACGAGGTGATTTTGGAAGGGAGACGAGCAGTAGTAGTACACAAAGGGACATTTTTCCGACCCTATCATCAAAGAGATACACGACCCATCTACCACTACTGTCTTCTTTAAGCGAAGGTTCACCCGGTGTCTAAAATATCAAACTAGGTCAGTCGTGTATGTATACAGTAGTATATTACCCTGGTGTTAAGAAAACTACGTTGATTAATGGTTTAACTTTAACGTGAAGTGGTTTAGGAGGAGTGGGTTGTTGATAGTGTGTGGGTGTTAAACGTTAATCACCTCTTACACCAAAACGGATGTTGCTCTAATCTTAGTTGCAATGAAATTGAAGGGCCTGGTGTAAAAGAGTGTTAAGTAACATTTTTTGTCAAAAATGTCCTAAACGAACTTTCGAATGTGTTAGGTGTAATTCTATCTTCTTAATGCATCATTTTGAGTACAACAATCATGTGTGTCAAGGATATTAGTGCAAGAAGTGTGAAGTAGCCCGTACCCGTAGACAGCAAGACAAGTTATAATCGTTTTATTGCATCCTGTTACGGAACAGAAGAACTTCACAATTAGAACACAAACATTGAAAGAAAACATGAATGAATTAAAAAGATAAAACTGTAAAATACAGAAAGTCAATAATTAATTTTTAAAATGATGAACAATTTTTAGATTAGAATGTTTACAATATTAGCAACACATTTTGCTCTAGAACAATGAAAAACACTGGCACGTAATTCAACGGAAGGTTGTTGCGATATCTTACAGCCGAAAATCGATATTTCGACTTAATGTATCGATCGATGTTAGTATTAATCTCCAACTTAGACTAAGTTGAGATTTTTAAACGCTTTTTCCTCGAAATTTTAACATTGTTACTTAATACCCATTCACACCAGGCCCTGCAATTGTCACCGTGTCCACAATGACCACGATCCAGAATCGATTGTTCGATTGGAACACTTTGAGTTGGCACATTCTTCGTAGTAATAACGAAGGATTTTTTTGGGGGGAACATTTCGTTTTTTTTCTTTTATATTCCAGTTTCTGCCTTTTTCTTTTAGCCTATATATATAAATATATATAAAATATAGATCCGAACTTCCGAACCGGCTGGTTGGTTGGTCAGACGACGACCCATCGAGATTGATTTAGAAAAGGTCGTCGTGACGTTGTTGCTCACATTGTCTCGAGGGTTTTTGTGCCTATGTGTTGGTGGTGGTAGGTTTTTTTTATATCTGTTTGCAACCTCTGAGCGCTTTGACAGCTAACAGATGGACATTACTCAATGGTGATGATGATGGGAGCGGGAAGAAGTAGAAGAAGCAAGCACAAGCAGCACAGCGAGAGAAAGAAGAGAGAAAGAATTAGCGAGAAGTGAAAAGGGAGGGGGGGGTATGTCGAGAGAGTTGATAAAAAAAAGTGAGAGAGAGAGAGAAAGAAGAGAAGAGAGGGAAAAAGAGGAAGGAAGGGATGGTGCTGATGTTGTGCTGCAACAGCAGCAATTCCCAGACGAAACGTCGTCATAGGTTCCCTCGAAAAGAAGGGAGCCAAAAAAATAGAAACGAGGAGGCAAATAAAAGCGAACTCGGCGCCACCTATTGAGCGAGTGATTCGAAGCAGATGGGGGTGTTTGATCCATCCCGAAATGACCCACTTCCGGCCGGCAGCGGTTGTTGCCAGACATAACTAAAGATAATCACTCCACCACTACCCCCATCAACGCGCTGTGGTTTGCCTCCAAATAAGCGACGAGTTTTATTGAGACGACTTTTGTTGGTCTTAAACCCCCCCGTTGTTTCATCAAACTCGGTTCTCGTCGTTGTCTCTTTTGTTTTCACTTTTTATTTTAGCTTTCGTCATTGGAAGGCAGGATGGGTTTTTTTTATTTTTTCAGAAAATGTTTTAACGATAAAGTGTCGCGAAAGCTCATTCACACGAGACTCTATCTTGTAGCCAAAAGTTTGAATGTCGCCGAATAACTTTTGAGCGTGTCCATTTTTAACGAGGAAACGAATTAACCGTTTTAACAGGAATGCGTTCGTGTTTCTCTAAAACATAGTATACTTTTCTTCTTTTTTTTAATATCGTTATCGCTGGTGGTTTTTTTTTTAAGTGGACATCGTGTCGAAAGAGTTGTCATCATTGGTGGTGGGTGGGCGGGTGGTTGTGAGTTATGGCGCCACTGTTTCTTTCGGCGGATGTGTGTTCGCCAATGACGACCACCAGCAGCTGTTGCGGGGGTGGGGTAAAAGTTGGAAGAAAACGAAGACAAGGGGGGGTGGAGGTGGGCGATGGAGAGGGGCAAAGCTCGGGATTATCGATCCATCGCAGCGACGCCTTTTGATAAATTGTCTTCTGATCTCGAACATCCTGTGGGATCAGATTTCCTCTTAACCACTTTCGTTCGGGAGGGTTTCTCTTTTCTCTCATTTCTATCTCTCCTGCTCTTTCTATTTCTCTATCTCTCTCTCGCTTTTTTTTCTTCCCGCTTTTGATTCGGTTCGAAAATTTTCAACTCATACTATCCCCCTCCCCTCATTCTCCATGCTTTTCTCATTTTCCACGAATTGATTCATATTCTGGATTTCATCGTAGAGCGTTCACTCCGTTCTTTCGCCCATTGCTTTTTCTCCTCCCCCCCCTCCCCCACTTCTTTCTATCGAGTTGGGTGGATATAATGAAAAAAAAACCACTTGTGCGAGAGAGGGAAAAATCATTTGTTTGAACCCCCACTCGATCCCGTGTTTTCGCCATCTTGATTCGATTTGTCATTCGTGTCCATTAGGGTTATTGAAAACTTGGCGAGTTCAAAAAAAGTCGGACCTCGTTTTGTTGGCGCGCGAGACAGTGACAGACACGAGAGAGGGAAAAAATATAGGAGTCCTCGAGTGGAATCAAAGAGTGGAGAACAGTGAACGATAAAGCTTACTCTTTTATCCTTTATCAGTGATTATAAGTGGGAATCGAGGATTTTTTTTTTGGTAGGGGTAAAGAAATGGGTGGGTGGAAGTTGGTGTGGTTGTCATTGACCATTGGGTGGGTGAAAGTTTCCCGTTGAGAAGTTGAAAGCATTTTGACATCCCGAACGAATGATGTGGCGGATTAATTACGAAATGAAATTTAGGTTAATTTTGGTTAAAAACAAAACTCGAAATGGGTGGCAGAAGATGAGCACTCGAATCTAATGACGCAATGACACCACGTTGGCATCGTTTTGAAATCGCCAACCAACACGTGTCATCATTATCCATCCGTCACGCCTCAGTTTTAATTAACTGCTGGTTTCAACGGTTTGTGGAGTCTTTCCACAATAGGATTGAGGTGGTCGTGGTAGAGAAGCTAACTAAATAAACGACACTACTCGATGAACGAGTTTAGTTTTGTCAAGGAATGTAACCCGAGATTCAGAATGAACCGGTGGTCGGTGGACTTAACATCATCATCACGGACAATTTCCATTTACTATAAAAAAATATATATATATAACTTATAGGTTCGTTCGTTTTAGTGGTTTCATTTTTTTTCATGTCTACTAAAACGAGTCTGTGATGAGTGTCTTTTAATATCATTTGATGTTACCGAAACTCATTCGATCATGTGTAGTTGTTGTTGGTTCGGTTTTTATTTCTATTTTGAGAAAAGTAAAAAAAGTCCATTGTGGAAAAAGATCGATGGACGTCGTCGTTGTCGTCATGTTCCAATTAGTATTTTCAATGTTGGCTTTGTGGACGAAAATCGTTCACGTGACCCTCTCTCGGACCTCGCGCCCATTTCCGACCGCGGGACGCCATTGTTTTTCGGTGAAAAACGACCCAAGACTCCATAACTCGGAAAGTGTCGTCACGTGACCTTGTTTCGATTTTTTTCTCCCACCCCTACTCTTCTTTTACCCCCACCTTTTCAAGTGCTCATTTTTATTTCTTCTCGTTCCACCCCCGCCGCCATACGACGAAGAACAATAAGCTTTCCTTCAATTAAATGTTTCTTAAACGAACTCTTAAAAATTAAATTTTGCGATTAAAGAAAGAAAGAAAACCAAGCCAAATAAAAATAAAAACAGGGACGAAAAATGACGTTGAAGGAGAAGAAAGATGGAGTTAGAGTAGGTGGATGGTACAGGGGTGGTGTCTACTACGACCCCTCCCGAGAGAACAAATCGAATTTGGCTCGTCCGTCCCCGCGTGTCAAGACGGACACAGCGCTCTTCTCAATCTTTTTTATTTCATTCCTTTTATTTTTTCATCTCGAGACTTTAGACGAAGCCGCCGCCTTGTCTTTGAGACTAAACTGGATTTGGTTTTGTTTTTAATTTGGAAGGGGGGGGGGTAAGTCAACCAATTTAAGGGTCGCCCTCCCCCTCTCTCCGTCTACGACTGTCGCTCGGTTGCCATGTATTTGTCGTTAATAAATTTGGGAAGTTGGGTAATAGCTGTTTTAAAGCATGTGATTTAAACGAATTGTCAGTGTAGAGCCGGTGATGGTTTGGTTTGTTTTTATTTGTTTTTTTTTTCTATGATGGTTTTGTATATTTTTTTTAATTGGAGGTTAACTTTTTATTTTTTTGTACAATGCTGGAAAATTGAATTTTGGTGTAGTGCGTAGAGAACATTTTTAATGTTTAATGGTCATAAGTGAGTTAGAATGTCATTTAGACGTAGAATGGTGCACCATCTCGAAAGTCGAAAAACATCAACAAAAAATAATAATACAATTATTTTAGCTTTATTAAACGATCGTCGCATGTGAGCAGTAGATATCGGATTTTTTTTTACAACTAGATATTTTTTAATGGGATACACTTTTTTGGGTCGTTTCAAATCATAAGGAACTAAGTAAAAAAACAAACTTTAATTTGAGAAAAAAAACGATGATTTTTACTTATGGTTTAACCATAGAGTTCCAAGCTATTCTGATCGGTTCATAGTAACATTGACACGAAATTGATCCCTCAAAATTTTAATACAATTAAATATACTGTGGACTATGTCTACGTTTCAAATTTTAGCTTTCTGGGATATCGAAAAGTGGGTCAAAACACATCGCAAAGATGTTGAAACGCGCGCACCTCTTCCCCCTCACACAAACACACACACACACACACAGCGGACAAGCCAAGTTATGTAAATAAAAAGTTATAAAAAGTGAGTTAGTTCACTGTGAGTTTAACACGATCCATTTATCTCGTTGATTAGAAAAAAAACTAGATTTGTTGACCAATTCGAGTTGATCTAACTTCTTTTCAAATCCGAATTTTATGGTTTTTGAATTTTCTTCGATAACATTTAAGAGTGGGAATGTTTCGCGGTTTTCAACCACTGTCATATTTCAGATGCAAAAAAAAAAATAAAATGGAGAAGCTATTAGTTGCACCATATGGCATTTGGGAGTCGAAGGGTTGAAATCGCTGGCTTCCAGATGAAGGAAGTGTTGCACTCTCATAGCGATGCACTATGTAAGCAGATTCAACATCCTGTAGATAAGGATCGAGCTGCTGGGAACGCATATAAAAAAAAATAAATAAAATAAAAAACAAAAAACTTTTATTGGCTCCAAACATCGACATGCACGACCATGGCATTTTTATTGACTTTTTTGCTTCTTCGTGTTATTATTGGATCCTTTGCGTTGCAATGACATGAGAGGGAGAATTCGACTTATCCTATTTTTATTACGGTCATGTTTTCACGTAGGGGTTCATCTCGGTCCGATCTCAATAAGCTACGAACAAGTACTAAATAGAAAAGAAAAACTTTTTGGATAACCTTTCAACGTGGCGCGATACTGTTCTTTTGTGTGCGAATCAAATTTTAAAACAATTTGAAACCAACAAGTGGAAACCTATTTTTGTTGACTTGTGTTAAGTGTTTATTCGGACGGATTCACAACAAAAAGTGCTTGCCCGGATAAGCTACATAGAGCTAACTATAAACGACACGACATAGATCGGACAAAATTTAATACAACGAAATTATTCACGGGTTACGTTAATGTTCCAAATTTCAGCTCTGTAAGTCATCCTGAACTCATCAAAAAACGAGTTCAAAGAGGTCGAATCATTTCACCCCTCCTTTAAACCGCCAACTTAAATAAAAGATTATAAAAACTAGAGCGGGACTGCACTTTCATCAAGATATCGCGTTAGTTTTTTTATTTAGAAAATCTATTTTATTAACAATCATTGTGACTGTCAAGAGTTAGATACCAAAATTTCGCCATCCATGCAAACGTTTGGATTTTTAAAGAAACGACGTCGGGTGTCGAATGACTTTGGCTCACTCACTCTATCGTGTTGTTGATGTTCTCCCGAAGTAGTAGATAAAATGTGTTAATGAATTTCTCAGTTCGACTCGATCTTTTCAAGTTTTGGAAAAGACGATACGATCAGAGTTGTTGTTTTTTTTTTTTAGTTGTTTTTATTTTATTTCATTTTATTTTTTTTTTGTCTTTCGTCTTTTTTGTTCTTTTTCCAAGAGTTTGAATAAAAAGCAAAGGGAGCGAAACAACGACGACGGTTATTGATAGTGGGAGAAAAGCTTCTGTTTTATTTGCCTTAAAAGCTTTGGGGGAGGAGAAAAAAAGCTTTTTTCGTCTGTCTGTGTGTGTGTTTTTTTGCTAGTTGCATTTTGTAGCAACAGCGGTGAAATCGGTCGTTGGTTGCGGGGGTGGATGTCGACGACGACGATGGCGCTGCTGCGTGGGTAAATGATTCGCATCTGGAATTTCTATCGAGCGAATTTTATAGCTTTCGAAGTGGCTTCGCTATTGAAGCGTGACATTCCCCGTATGTCGTTTCGGGTTTTTGTGACACCCTCGTCTCAACCCCACCCACGCTCCATTTTGTCCTCCGATCGGGCGACACTAACGCGTTTGAAGAAAGAAACGCACTGTATGGGTGAGGGGGAGAAGTGGAAGAAAAAAAATGGGAGTGGAAAGAGAATCTCTTTTTAAAAATGATAAAAAAAAAAAGAGAACCATTTTGATAAAATAAAAAATAGGAGGGGTGGGGGATGGGGGAAGTTTTCGATATTTTTAGTGTGGATGTGTTGACAAATCTGAAAAATGTTGTCGTTTGACAGCACCGAGTGATTCGTCGCGTGAAAAACGTTCTAGTGATTTTTTGGCAAAGTGGTGCGAAGAATAAAGACCGACCGAAAAAATCTTCTTTTTTATTATATATATATATATTTTATATATATTTCAAATATTTACTTTTTCTTTAGAAAAACGATACTGGTGGTCTTGTTGTTGTTTGGCTAAAATGATAGCGTTCATGGTTTGTAACAGATTAACCAAAGAGTTATACTGTGATAAACAGTACTGTTGAAATCATTATTAACTACGACGATACTTGTTTGTTAATCCATGGCGTTGAGGGTGGAAAAAACCACGTAAATCCACTCACGTTGTAGTTTCTTAGAACTAATATATATTGAAGCGTTTTTAGACCAATTTACTACAGCATAAAGACGTTGCTTATAATTTTCACTTACGGACTTTTTGAACCGAAAAATATGGAACGCGATTATTGTAAATGTGAAATTTTTTGTGATTTCTTTCTTTTTGTCACTTCACTTCCTGGTTGTTTCACTCGCTTGTTTCACTTCCAAAACGATGGAAAATATACTGATCTTTGGAAAAACGGCGTAAATGTAGTCATAATTTTTTTTTATTTATTTTTATTTATAATTTTATTAGCATGCGTCCCGTTGGAACAAACAATGTTACAAGTGAATATTGAGACAAATCAGCGGGGTAATTGAAAAAACGACGTAATTGCATTTTTAAATGAGTTGAGGTTTGTCAACTAAAGTCAACAGATTTTTGGCAAAACCTGCTCATTTTCCTCTTATAAAATATTTGGCAGGAATTGTTTTGTAATGTTAGATTTGAAGATACCAGAAACTTTTGCCTTTTTTTTCTCAAAACTACATTTTCTGAATTAAGCTGTATTTCCCACCTCAATTCATTTGGATCGTGTTAAACCAAACCATCGTGAACTAACTCACTTTTTGCAAGGTTGTGAGAGAATTACACGGCACTATGAACCAATCGGAATAACAAATCTTATGAACAAAGTGAAATAATCGTTTTCTCATTTTGAAGTTTTATTGACTTAGTTCCCTATGGTTATTGACGACCCATTTCATCTTGGACACTAGATTTCGTTTTCATTTTCAAATTGTTGATTTCCACAAATAAAGATACAATGGATGTAACAAACAAGAGGGTTAAAAGTGGGATTAGAAATAGGTACTTTACATCGATTTTGCTAAAGAGACGTTCTCCGTATAGGTGCTGTTGTGTGTCTTATGATAAATAAACGTTATATAGTCACTGTTTTCTCTTTTGTAAAAGTTGGAATGAGCGATTCAGCACCTTGGTCGTTCTCGAAGTGGAAAGTCCTTCTGGTTCGTTTGTCGTTGAGTTTTGATCGTGTCGGTCGTTGTTAGTTCCGAAAGAAGAGTTGAGTTTTTGCGTTAAGTTGCTGTTTTCCTGACTCGGAATTCTTCTAATGGGACGAGAATCTTCAACAACGGCTGTACGTACACGCGACTTTTCGCGTCAACATTCAAATGTCGGTGTAGATTTTTATTTTATTTTATTATTTTTTTTTGCCGCCCACGTGAAGATAAATGGCGCGATAGGCCGTGTTGCGCAGTGTCAACAGAGGTGAAATGGTCGCCTGAAAATCGTCGAATGCGTGCAACCGTACGTAGGACGACTCACGAAATGGGGTCATTCCCATGTAAACACGACGACGTGTCTTGTCGGGGGGAATAATCGTTACTCGACCGACGACGACGACGCTTCACTGCCCCCCTACTCCCCCTTTTATTCCGAGGCATCTATCTATTCTATAGGGCTTCTATAGGGACAACAGTGTCCGGTTTCAAAGTTTTGGACGATCATATAAGGGCAGCAAGGTAAGCAATCTAATTGCTATATCACCGATGAGTCGCGATTGAACTTGTCACGGTAATCATTGGGACATCCGGGAACGAAAGGAAAACATTTCCGCGGATGGGTCGCTCTCATTCGTTTCGCCTCTGCGACCGAAAGTGAGTCGCATGCTAATGTACGGGGTGGATGAAGTTGTTTGTTAGGTAAAAGGTAGGCTTTCTCCGATTGGCTGTCGGCTTTTCCCGTAGCGTAGGCGGCGTGGGGTTGGCGTATAGCGCGCGAGAGAGGGAAAAAGGTCGTCAGGTTCCCTTCGCGAACGCCGCCATCGAATTAATTTGAGTGTCCGAGAAGAATAGAAATGACTCCATTAAATAATTTAATTCCGCATAATTCGTTGGCGTGTGGACCGGCGACGGTTCGTCAACCCCCTCGTTCGACGCGGAGGCGACCGTTAAATCCTGCGCCAGTTATGACGAACGCGAGAATAAACAATCACCCGCGACAGAGGGTGGAAGCAAAAAAAAATTAAAAAGGAGACCACGACATATATCCCCCCCCCCCCGTTGAGAGAATAGTTAGGAGAGACGAGGGGGTTGATTTTCGATGGGCGACTTAACATTCCTCATTCCGGTAAAACGAAGATAAAACGTGCACGGTGTCATTCGAGACCTCTCCAGCATACCGGCCATCGTGGTCACCACGTCAGTCGGTTTGGTCGACATTTTATTTATTTTTTGCTAGTTGTCACGAAGATGATGATGACGACGACGATGTTCATTTTCTTGCGTTGTCTTTTGCACTCATTACGTAAATTGGAAGGGAGTCCGCCGAGCGGGTCCATCCGCATTTTAATGAGCTTTTGTAGAGCAGGCGCAGTCGTTGCGTTAATGGCGTCCATGATGATTGTCGCGGTTTGTCGTTTCTCGCGACGAGGTGGGTTGGTTTTGGGGGCTCGACCTTCTCCGCTCATTGAACGTGGGGAGACTCGTATTTCCGGAATGGACGTCTTAACCCTTTACGAGTCACGTTGCACGAATCGTGAAACAACGCCACTAAGATTTTCACAACTTCATCGCAGACGAGGACAGAGTAAAAAATAATAATTAGAAAAAATAAAAAATATTTCTTAACAGTTGGAGTCGGTGAAGGGTTTCTAGTTTTGTTTCTTGCATATTAACCGCGAACGTGGTTCGACATGCTAAAGTTTGTCGTTAATCCATTAACGTTGAATGGTGGATGGAAAACTTTATAGAGTAGGTTGATCGAGAACTTTAGACAGTATTACTAGGGACCTGCGATGCTTCGAGATTCGATTCGATAAGTGACTTAGTAAGAAGTTTAATGCACTTTTAATTTCGATTTATTATCTACTTGTAACAACAGTGATATTTTAATATCTAGAAGCTTTTCAAGCGCTAACTCTTGTTTTTCTTTCAAAACTATCTGTGTCATAACCATTTTTACGTTTAAATCGTATATTTTAACTCTTGTGCATGTTCACCTGTTTTATTCCCAATAATATACTTATTCGTGTCATACCCATCGCAAGCGACAGTTAGCTTTAATACAAATGTGGTAACGTTGGTATGGCAATGTAAACATGATAACGTACTCATGTATTAGGATACAACTTATACAGTTTAATCCAGTTATTATGATCACTTTGGGACTAGTGCTTTTTGATAACAATAACTGGCTGATAACATGAAACAATGGATATAAAACATTAAACAGTGTCTTTGGACTGATTGATAATGATAACATAGCTGATTGATAACTTCATTCCTGATTATAAAAACCGGATTCTACTACATATATACTGTATATAATATATACAGTGAGCAATTCTCCATCATTGCAGTTCGTAGTTGTAATTTAACTTTTTTCACTCACGTTGTCATGAACCCCTTGGACATGTCATTGTTTTCACTCACGTTGTTATGGTGAACTCCCGTGGATTCAAAGTTAATTGACGTTGCACAAGAATTTAGCCAGCTATGTTATTACATACAGTAGTATTTGTGTATTTGGGCATATACATGTACAAGTACATGGGCAAGTACATGTACAACATTATTTGAGATTCTACATTAGGCTTCCGGTTCGAATTTGAATTAATTTTTTTTTAATTTTTAATTTAATTTATTTACAAACAACAAGGTTCAACATATACAGTTTATAACTTTGGATAAACTTTGAATAATATAGCTGCTTGTATTCCATTCAAAATTACTGATTCGCAGGTCCCTAGTTCATACCAATACTGTAAATCAAAGATAAAAACAAGTTTAAAATGACAACTTGACGACATTGTGGGGGCAATTGTTTAAATGATGCTGACAACACGTTCGCTGGAACGCGTTTCTTTGTCTATTCAAATTGCGTTCCGAATAAGTAACGAATAAGTCATAATCTTATTTTATAAGGCTGGAAGATGACAATCGATGTGTACTTTTTTTTTGTGTGTTTCAAATTGACTCGTAGCGATGGGGGAGGGAAAAGACGGATCGGACACGAGAGGGCGGGGGAGGTGGTGGGTGACCGTTTGCCTCATTAGACGCACGTGCAATAGTCGTGCCGTGGTCGGTCTGTCTGTCTGTCGGAAAAGTGGACGTGGTGGTCGGGTTTCCTTCTCTGACCACCAGAGGGAGAGGCCACCCTTCGTCTTTTCAACCCCCTCACCATTTATGTATACCCTTCTTCGAACCATTCTCTCCTGTCCTGTCATCGTCGTGAAGCCGTCTCATTTTTTTCTTCTTTTATTGTCTTTCTCAAACGTATATTAAAAAAAAATAAAAAATAGATGAGATGAGATGAGATGAGAAAAAAAGTGCGAAAAAGAAAAGGAATATATTTTTGTCAATATACCAAGGGAAGTTCTAAGAGTCATTTGTTTTGTTTTTTATATTTGGTTGCTGTTCCGCAATATTTTGAAACGACGACGATGTCTTTTAAACTCGACAATCGTTTGGTTGATATAGTGGTAGGAGCAGCAACAGCGGGTCTTTTCTTGTTGCTCTCGTATCTCGGTCACATTAGAGACAAACGTAAGCTCGTTAAAGCTCATTACTCGGTCAGCCCCCGCCATGGCGTAATCGTCGCGTGGCCTTGGTGTCATTGTCGCTGGCTGGACATGACGGGGAGGAGAAGAGGGTTGGTTGTAGTAGTAGTAGTAGTAATAGTAGTACTAGTGGTGGTGGTAGTAGTAGTAGTAAAGGGGGACGGGGAGGAAAAGGGAGGCTTGTCCATCGCTTAATGGTCGAGAGGCAGTGTCGCGCGAGCTGACCTAACACGTGTCGTGTCACGACGACCACCCCCTACGCCACAGTCCACGACGACGATGACCAACGTCGGCGTTGCCTTTGTCTCTTCAACATGGACGACGACGACCATTCGATGCGTTGGACTTGATGGACGACGACGTGCCGAGTCATGGTCGACAAAAGTAGTGCGGGGACAATAATACGAAAGAAGGTCGTCATGGCCGTCCGTCGACTTGGGTTTGAGAAACAAGTTGAGTCGGCGCCATTGTTAAAACGACCGAAGGGCTCTTATCGATCCATCTCGTCAAACTTACAAGGGGCTAGAAGAGAAAGAGCCCACCGTGCAAACCTGTGTCTAATCGAAAAAACCTGTTGAATTGCATCTTGTCGTCAACACAATAGTACTTGTTTTGTTTTTTTTAGAACGAATGGTCGTTTACGCGGATGATTTTTAATTAGTATTTATTTTTCACTCTCGAGCGAAACATGTTTATTTTGACAAGGACGCCATTCTGAAGGGTAGTCGCCCCCACAGGGAGTGAGTTATTAACCCATCCCATTGGGGGTTTGGAAAGAGCGTGGGTGGAAAAAAAGTGAAGAAAAGTCACATTCGCGAGAAAGAGCATTGATTTATGCTTGACAAGGATTAGAAATGCGCCGACCAAAAATGGCTTGATTTATAAGTGTCCCCGACAAGATGGTAATGAATAGTTTTACGGGGAGGAATTTTAGACGCTACTACACTGATGGCGGTGGTAACGATTGGTAATTGTCGCTCGTCGCTCATTAACGACGACGAACATCGCCTCACGTGAGTGGAAGCGACAGCGTGATGATGACTCTGTATAACCGGAGTTTTAGTTGGCCTATTTCTAAATCATCGGATCGCGTCGTACGACGACGATGAGTTTTGAGGAATTTCTTAAACCTCAAGAGGTAAGAAAAACGGTAATGAGCTCGTTTTCCACCTTGGTTGCTCGGAAAATTCTTGACAATGTTGAGATTGTCATCGGCCTGTCAACGTCGTCGTCTCTCGGACGCAGATTCATAGCCAACCGCATCATCGTTAAAACTAGACAAGCTGGGATAAGCATCCTTCACATCACGCCTTGGCGAAAGGGTTATCATCCCTAGTCATCTTAATAGAAAAGTCAACCGGAGGTGTTCTTCTTCTCCCCCCCCCCAAAAAAAAGTCAAAGTTTACTTTCTTCGTAACGTTTATTAAGTTTTACCGAATCGGACGAAATAGTTTCGAAAAATTGTCGTTGAGTGGCCAGAAAGTCTATTTCTAGGGATGTTACGGGAGAGGGTATCACCCCCACTCCTCATTCCTTTTCTTCCTCCCCCACCATCTGTCTATCTGTTTGTCTGGCGCCAGTTTTACACTCGTGGGAATTCGGTCATCGACTCAAAACAGCGACTTTTTTTTTCACTCTCCCTAAACCCCCCTTTCTTCCTTATATTTCTCAAGTCGCCGAGCAAACAAAAAATTTTTTTTTGTTAGATTTGCACCCCCCTCTTTTTTTTTGGGCTATGTCTCTCCCTTCTTGTTTTAAGAGTTTGTGTTTGTTGTGTTTAAAAAAATGGTAGTTGCTTCGATAGGAGAGGCCGTAAATTTTCTAAATGGGTTTCAGCTCACGTCTGTGAGAAATCACTCATCCCCTCGAAAAACGGGGGTTGCAAAAGAAAGAAAAGAGAAGAACAAGTGTGAGAGAAGAAGAGCGAAGAAAGAAACGGGTTTTTTTAAAGTAGTATTACTACTACTACTACTAATACTCTTCTTGATAAATAATATGAAGAAGAAGAAAAAAACAATGTCTGAAGGTGCTCTACCGGATCTCGAAGAATCAGGTTTCGCTCCTTTACAGATGAGGCGTAGGCGAAAAGGATGTCAAAAGTGTTGTTGAAGGAGACGACGATGTCCTCTTGTTTCGGTTTTTAGACCACGCAGAGGTGACATCAGGACCTCACATTCATCTAAAAATATGTCAATTTTTTTTTGGGCAAGGTTTAAACATATTCGAACTTGGTGATTTTTTTTTGCATCTTGAATACAAACGCAGTCTTCTGAATCTTCGACCACTTGACTATAGCTTATCCATCGAATAGGAAAAATGAACTGGATCGTGTTAAACCATAGTGAACTAACTCACTTTTCACGATCCAACTGAGTGACGTCACGACTTTTGCGGTGGGAAATAATTTGAATTCTCACTTTCGAACGGTGTTATTTAATACGATAGGAAGCTGTGCGTACAATAGATGAGGGTTAATCTTGTTTCTGAAACTCGAACAACGAAAGGGGCGGCGGTGGTGTTACCATGGTTTAAAGAGAAACACTGACCGAACCTTACCAATACTACAACTCTTTGGGGAACAGATTGGCATTAGCTACAATGTGGTGTTTGTGGTGTACCATGAAAGAAAAGGTCGAAGTTTCCATTTCTGATTCTTTTCACCTCTGTGGGTTTGTTGACTCGTTCTTTTATTTCGCCTTCTCTTAGTAGTAGTAGTCGTCGTCGTCGTCGTGTTGGTTGGGATGCAGCTGTTAACGGCAGACTGATCATTTCTTCTTCTTCTTTCTTCTTCTTCTACTTCTTCTTCTTCTGCTCTTGCTGTTCGGTGTGTTTTTCTGCGTGGGTGGAGGGGACTCTTCAAACGACAGAAATCGTTGTCGTTACTCGGCTGTGATGCGATTGGAAGTTGAAAAACAAGTTGACTTTTCTCCGTATTCTTTCTCCACTTCCAACTTACGTGTTTTTTGTTTTTTTATCTGTTCGTTTTCGCTTCAGTTTTAGTTTGGTTTTCTACGTTAAAAAAAAAAATAAAGTTCCTTTTTCTCGAACATAAAATGAAGGATTAATTGGTACAACCGAGCGAAGTTGACTTTCGGGCTCTTTTCTAAAAGGGTTTTCTATTCTATTTTTTTTTACGTATTTTCCCGCAGTACCAAACTGAATTTTCCAAAAACGTCAGATTTCTCGTTGTCAACAACAAAATTGGCGCGTTCACCTTTCTAGGGAAAACTTTTCAAACCAAACAAAAACAAAAAAAAACTAATATGAAGATGATGATAGACAGATCGGGTAAAAATTTTGTTAAGTCAACTCTCGATCATCAGGAATAGACTAAAAACAGACTTAAGAAAAAGAGTTGATAAGAAGAAACAAAATATATACGGTGTATATACTAAGAGTCTACATTGTTAACTATTAGCAATTCGAATGAATAATTACGTTTCTCATCTGTTTCGCGTATGTACCACCGGGGTCAAGCGTATGGATCTCACCTTTGTTCTGCTCTTACTATGGTGATAAATTATGCAACTAGATGACCGGCCTTTGTTCGTTGCTTATTCTTTACTTCTTCTTTCATCATTTACTTTTCCGAGGATTCGTGTTTGTTTTACGTCTTCATTCTGTTTGGTCATTTCTTTTTTTAACGTTTTCTTGTAACGAACCAATAGGACATGTACGACGTTGAGTTTCTGTTTCGCTTTCTTGCTCCGCTCGATGGCAGCACGAGCAGAGCGATTTAGTAGCGTCTCCAAGGAATTCGTTTAAAAGTGTACGGATCAACTCAAACATACGAAATTTTTTAATAACATAATAAAACGTAACCTTGGAGATCGCTGATGTTTTACTGATAAGTTTATTCGTTATGCTAGTATCGTGTTTAAGACTACTTTTAAGTTGAGGAGTTGGGTGGAATAATGGCTTAGTTTAAAAAAATGTAGTTTAGACAAAACGGGCAAAAAAACTTCAAATTTAAGATTAAATTTTTTTTAAGATTAAAATTAATTGTATATTTATAGAATGAAAATGAACAGGTTTCAACAAAAATCTGTCCATTTTACTTGACAGGTTTCTAGTTGCGGGCTAATTTAAAAATACAATGACGCCGTTAAATATTCCAAATATTTTACAAATGCATTTTACGCCGTTTTTCAAAAGATCAGTATCTTTTCCATTGTTTTGGAAGTGAAACGAGCGAGGGAAACAACTAGGAAGTGAAGCGATAAAAAGAAAGAAATCACAAAAAAATATTTCAGATTTACAATAGTTGTGTTCCAGATTTTTGTTAATTGTATGTTTTGTCTTGTCCTGTGGTGTTCAATAATTCCATTGGAATGCAAATAAACTCGATATTCTTGCTTCAAAAAAGTCCGAAAGTAGGCAACCCAATATCTTTACGCTATAGACTGGTCTAAAACGATTCAATATATTATTCATTTTTTTTTTAGGAATAAATGAATTTTTACGCCGTTTTTTTTTTCCACCCGACCCCTCAATTGATTTTGGGAGATTGAACTTTTTCAAAGTGCTATTGTGGTTTTCGAACTAAAAAATTCATTGCGTGTCATAACAATTATAAACACTTGTTGCTCTTGCATTCGAATCGTTATATCCTTTATTTTATTTTTTTTTAATGTTAAGGATAATGAATAGCTTGGGAACAATTAGCATCAGCAAATAACCGAATTAAGAAATGGAAAAAAAAAAGAAAACCTTAAAATTTCCTTTAAAAGAGTTGAAATTACTATTTTTTTCTCTCTCGTGCTAGTTCATCATAATCGCCTTAAACTTGACAGAAATCACGAACACGTACTCGCTTCCTGTCATGTTCATTTTTTGGCGCGAAAATTGGCCTTTGCCGAGGAAGAAATACGAAATTAAAACGCATCTAAAGACTCCTCGATTGTATTTTTCTTTAATTAACTTGAGCACGCTATTTCAAATTGCTCATCATCATCATTGTCATCATCAAACTTTTTATTCTTCTTCTTCTTCGGGGACCACTTTGTTACCTTTTCTTTACTAGAATCTCATCGTGCGAGGTTTATTATTATTATTTTATTATTATCTTTTTCTTTTTTTTTAGTTTTTAATTTGAAATCGTGTTTTAAAATTGTAGCTGGGAAATGAAGTGATTATTCCTCCTTTCTTATAAAAGTTATTGAAGAGAACTCGTTTCATTTCTAAACTGATGCGTTGCCGTTCGGCATCGTTTTATGTTAATAAGCATCCCCTCTTCTAGTCTGGCAGAGGGAAAGGAGATAAAAACAGAATCACACACACACACACACACAACGAGTGTGATCTGCCTTTTATTAAATTGAAATTTGTTTACCTCGCTCTTTTGTTTCTGTGGTCGTAACAACTCGAGAATGCAAATTATGACGACTGATAACCGCCAACAGTTTCGTCATTAAAAAACAAAAAAACACAAAATAAAAAATACCGTCAAAAATGCGAAGGAGACAAAAGGGGGGCGAATGTTGTTGTGTGGTGTGGGTGGAGGTGTCTTTGTGGTTTGTGTTTCGGGATTTTTGGCGAAGATTTCGGTCGAGTGTGTGTGTGTGTGTGTGTGGAGGAAACGTGTTCTCTTATGCCATCTTTTTTGACGGTTATGAATATTCATATCTAAAACCGAGGTGATTGACTTTGTTGAATAGGATTTTCTACAATTAAACCGGGACGAAAAAAAACTTGGCATGTTGCACGCGCTTTTGCCTTCTTACGTCGCTTTCCACCAATAGAAACGCGTTTTCACTCGTCCTATAACTTCTTAAACAAAAATTAGGTTTTGATTGACAAGTTTTCAAGTATTAACCTTTTTTTTTATACTGTTTTCATTAGCTTCACTTGTGAGCTTGTGAGTGAGCTGAAAATTGAACTGTCGAAAATTATACTGTCATCTACAGAGGTTCATGAAAATATACTTTATAGTCCAATGTTCACAAAATATTGCACAAAACGAGAACAGCATAAGTGCTTCGCATAAATAAAAAACTGCGTTAAGTCCAATATAAAAAGAAAATCGCATATATATATATATATATATATATATACATAAATAAATAAATAAATTAATCGAAAATGGCTGAAATTAAAAATGGAATTAATGACGCATAAGTTTTAATTCGCATAAATCGAAACATGCAGAAATCAAAAACTTTTTTGCATTATGTATGTACATACAGTATATCTGTATACGACAGTAGTCTATATAAAGGGTATGCTTAAAAAACATTTTCAATGTACAGTATTTGTTTTTAAAATTGCACTTTATGAAAGTCTTTTTCCAACCACTGACGAGTTTGATAAGAGTCAATCGTTAATTCGTTAACCCGAAATCCAGAAATCCTGTTATTGCAACCGAAACGTTGTTAGTTTTTGTATGATTGTTTATTTATTTATTAGTGGTAAAATTAATGACTTGTTCTGTTTTTCAAATACAAAAATTTCTCGTTTTGGGTAAAAAAAAAAAATTGGATGTCGTATAACAAGTTTTTGACGTTTAATATTCATGCGTTCCAGTCCTTGTTTCTTCTTTAATATTCCTTTCTCATCTACGTTTCTAAACGTTCGAAATGGAGGTTTTGCACCTTTTTTTTTTTCTTCTTCTTCTTCTTATTTATCAAATTTGAACTTTGACCCGAATGGAATCAGACTGTCAATGGTGGGAATGCCAAGATTGAACTCGCCGCCATTTGCATTTGGGTCGACATCCCGAGTTCAAAAGGTTGGGCTCCTTTTCAATATTTATTTAAGTTTAAACTAATCGCGGTTTTCACGGCATCTTACCAACCACTTGACACTTGTTGAAGAAGATGATACTGATTTTTATTTTTAAAAAACACACACACACACAAACAAAATGTTCGCTGTTCGGATTACTAAATACTGTGTCTTCGTCTTAACACCCAACAACCCTTTGGGGTCTTAGCGGTTCGGTTCCAAGTTGAGCGCGTGCCATGACCTCTCGATGTAAATTTTTGTCGTTAAAAGTTTATTTAACCTTAAAAGTTCAGTTTTAGCGCGTGTTGATCGTTTATCCGTATTTTTATTTAAAATTATGGTTACATCTCGACCTAACGAGATGTTTATTTATTTAATTTTATTTCTTCTTCATTCGGTCAACGACAACAAGTTCGTTTATCATTTTCGTTCGTCCGTGTTTGTTTTTTTTTTTTGGAGATATTGGGTAGGTTTGTTTTGAATAATTTTCGTGAGAAAAGAAACAACATTTTCAACGAATTAGGGAAAATCGTGTCCGATATACGATAATTGAAGGGCCTCGTGTAAAAAGGTTTTTAAGTGACATTTATTACAATTTCGAGGAAAACGCGTTTAAAGATTCGAACTTGCCTTTGGGCTACATCTTGCCCTAATATCTTTGCACCTCGTATTGCTGTTTTGCTCAAAATTAAGCGTTAAGGAGGTAGAATTGCACCTAACACATTCGAAAATACTTCAAACTCATTTTCGACAAAAATGACACTTGGCACTTTTTTCCCACCAGACTCTTGAATTTTATTATTTTGTTAGTGTTGTTGGTTTTGTTTGCGGTGGATCACTACTCACTAGGTGTGAGAAACTGAAAAAGACCTTCGTCGACTTCGACATCCGTTCGATTCCATTCAACTATTTCTTCTTCTTCTTCTTCCGAATAGCGTGTTTGCAATTTCTTTTTATTATATTCTCATTTCCACAAAATGAAGGATGGCACGAAACGAACTCTTTGTTTGTTCATTTTCTTTTCTTTCGTTTGTTCATTCTTTTACAAATTATTTTTGTTAGAAAATTGGCGGAGGTCATCCCGAAACCGCGTTGCGTGTCCATAAATAATTATCGAATGGAAAACGCAATGTTATTCGCTTCTGCTGCTGTTGATGAGGATGATGATGATGATTGTGTACCGTGTACTTTGAGGCGAGATTAACATAAATTTTTGAAGACAATTCGAACTGCACGAACACCCTAATCATTTGCATAAATCCTGGTTTTCTTTTTCTCTCCACACAACACAACACAATCCTCTTATTGGGATGAACCCCAAATCGCACCTTCCACTTTTTGTGAGAGACGCACAAGAAAGTGGATCTTGGGAATGTTTTTTATTTTCTCCCAATCTTTGTACCGAAGAATTACGATTTCCGAGTTTGTTTGTTTGTTTGGTTTTTTTTTTTTTGTGGAAATTTTTTGTTGTTAGTTTCTGGTGATGTATGGAAGTTGGACACGTGCCTTGTTTATCAAAAAAACAAAAACCTCCGATAATGATTGCGACCGTCTTCGTGTTGGTGCGATTATCTCGCCCCATCACCAATGACACATCCGACACGAATCTTCGTAACTTTCGAACAAAGGAATCGCGTTGAAGTCTTAACGAGAAAAAGAACGAGTCCATCGGTAACAAGTAGCATTCGGACCTAATAGTAGGTAGTAAACAGTGGCACGGTTATGTGTGTGTGAAAGAAGTCATGGAGCGTGACCCCCACCTTCATCCTCGATGCCTCTCGTTACCTATGATGATGAACTCAACTGACTCTTATCCATTTGTTGGTTGTCTTATTTGTTTTGTGTTTCTTTATTTTAAAATTTCAAATGCGAACAATGTGTTCGGACTCATGACGATCGAGTTGGCGTCAAAAGGGGTTGAGAAGACGACTCGATCTCATTGGGTGGGCGCCATTGTTTCCGCGCGCTACGCGAGCGCAAATAGCAATAATAACAATAATAATAATAAGAAGCAGTGATCACCACGTCGTGATGGTCACTCGTTCGGGGAAAATGTCATTTTCCCACGCCCACGCTTACACATGAAGGTGGAACGAACGGGTTGAAGAGGAGCGTCACAAAGGAGATCGCGTGGGAGGAAGATGGAAGAATAAGATGGACCCGAACCGTGGTGGTTCGTCTTGTTAACAGCCTGTGGTCGTCTGTTTTGCCCATTGTCTATAAGGTCATTAAGAGTGTGTTTTTTTTAATATGTATAGTGGTGTGGGGGTGGGACACTTCGCTTCCCTGACCAGAAGAAGAAGCGAAGAAAGAAAGAAAAAAAAAGATTTTGAAAAGGTTTTGACCAAATGTGGTGGATGATGACTGAGGGTGATCGTCGGATGGTTGCTTCTCTCTATCTCAATTTTGCGGGTGTTTGTCGTGCTCCAAAAGGTTTCCTGTTCTTCGAGTGGACACAATGGGACGCTTAACGAGCTTTTCGTTTCGGAGATCTCGTTGACCACTGGGGTGTGTGTGTATGTTTTGAAATCCCACCCACTTTATATTCGTGGTTGTTGTTTTGTTTTACAACACCACCCCCCCCCTCCTCCCTCTTCTCATCGAGCCAACATTTCGCCTCTATGACGCCGACGACTTTTTATTTTTCGTCTCTCGTTATCTTTCTCGTTTCGCTTCCGACTTCTCACGGTCGATTCGTAAACTGACCGACAAACCACAACATCAACACCAGTGTCTTTGTTTCCTCTTTAGATAAGACGGACTAGTAAGACCCAGGGTTTGGTGTTGGGATTGGGTGTCGGGCTCTCCTCGAGCGCGTCCCGGGCCCCCAAAGGGTTAGTGGTGCGGTTTGGTGCGCTCAGCCTTAACAGTCTCAGCGTTGTCTCGCGCTTCCTTTTCTTCTTCTTGTTCATCATCATCGTCGTCGTCGTCGTCGTCTTTGGGTTGGGTGAGCTTTTCGAACGACGCGTGGGTGCGGTCGGGTTCGTTTTATCTTCCGGAACGAATGGTCGACGCAAAACAATTACATTGGTGGGTGGCTACCCCGGTCGGTGTCGTGACGATCCGACTGTCAACCACAACCCATCGAAGGAGGAGACGAAAAATCCACTTTGAAACCGAATCCTTTTACATGTATATATATATTCATATATATATATATAAATTTTTTTGTAATTTTTGAGGTTGAGTGTCCGATAGTCTTGCGAGGATTGTAGGAATATAAAAGGCGGGCTCGTTAGATAACAAGTTGGCAAAAATTTCGTTCGGCTCGTTTTGATAGCTTAACGCTCTTTTCGTAATGGAGATGTTGGAGAAGCGTAATTTCTTTGCCACGAGGCAATCGAGAAGTTTCGCGTTACTAAATTGTTCATGAGGGTGAAAAAAAAAAGGTGAGATGGGTAAAAAAAAAAAATAATAATATCGATAATGAGTCATGACGAGAGACCATTTTAGTTTGATGAGGAAGCGAGAATGAGATGAGAAACTTTTATTTTTTTTTTGCGAAGAAGAAAGTATTCGTTCTTTTTATTTTTGTGTGTAATTTTTTACAAATAAAATGGGGGAATGATTTTAATTGAAGGGTTTTTTCGCGATTTAATTCGTAGATACCAAAAGGAGGCGAATGCCCATCGACGTTTCATTATTTTAATTGCGGAAAGAAAGCGATTTCCATTATTTTAATTGCAACGAAAAACGCCTTTTTATTTTTATTTTTATTTTTTCTTTCCACCAACCACTTTTCGCCGCCGCTGTTAAAATCCAATTAGACCGATGTATTTATACCGATTTTTATTACAATTATCGTTTTTTTTGCGTTCGTTTTCCCATTCGACCCGTTGAGGCGTTTGTCTTTATGAAAGGTGTCTTTTTCGTTACGACTCTAATGATAGGTTTGTTTCTGAATCCAATCGTTGTGAGTCGAGAGCACTGGACCACGACTTCTCATGGTTTCGCTAGGCAAGTTAAACCTGGATAAAGACAATAGTTCTTTTCGAATTGAGATAGTGTAGAAACACTAAACCGTTGAGTTATTAAGAATTAATGTCTCTATGTGTATTTAGACGCGAGCTGTCACATTTTTTTTAATACTCTTTTTTATTAACATCACTTGTGAGTGAGTGATTGAATTTGTGAGTGAGCGAGCTGGGAATTGAACGTGTACTGTCATTTACATTCGTTTATGAGAATATACTGTATAATATAATGTACCAAAAAATAACCGCATAAAACGAAAAGTGCTTTGCATAAATCAAAAAACGCATATACTGTAATGTACCGTCTAGTGTAATAATGTACCGTTCGTTATAAACAAAATCGCATATACTGTGTGCATACTGTAAATAAATAAATGGAAAATTGCAGAAATCAAAAATGGAATGGCTTAAAACTTGCATAATTCAAATATCGATTACTCATCGATTGTAAGTTTATAAATTTAATTAGATTTATTATTTTGATTAAATATACTGTATTTGGTTTAGACCTTTGGTCTACGAATAAAATTCATCATTTCGCATAAATCGTAATTTCCATTGATCAAAATTCGTCTTTATTTATTTATTGAGAAATGATGGTATAAATCGAAACTTGCAGAAATCAAAAATGGAATTACTCAAAACACGCATAAATTGAACATTGAAATTACTCAGAGATTGCATAAGTTTCAATTCGCATAAATCGAATTTTGCATAAATCGAGACATGCAGAAAAATCAAAATTAATTTTTTTGCACTTTGTATATTTATTTTTTTTTTTATTATACATCCCATAGGGACAACCAAGAATTTTCTTGTTGAAATTTATTGTACATTGTCAATATTACACTCTCAAGGAGTGAATCAATACAGATTACAAATTCTATTCCGTGTAAGATATCAAGATTCAACTTTGCCTTAGAACGGATGCAAAGATTAGTACAGTTTGAGTTAGCACAAAGAATGTAGTGTGTACAGTACCGTACGTACATTCAGGATATCTGTATATGATAGTAGGATATTTAAAGAGTATATGCTTGAAAAGCAGTTTAATTATCTACAATCTCAATTGGTGGTTGTTTGTGGGGTATAAGAATTTTCGACTCGCACAAATGACCAATACTCTCTCGGTGTCAATTTCTTTGTCTCTCCTATTTCGAAAATTTTGAGTTTCCCTACCCCCTTGGTGTTTTTTCATTATAAAAGTGTTTGTAGAAAGAGAGTGTTTTGCCCATTCCTCTTCGTGATGATCCGTCACGAAACACCTCCGGCTGCTTGTTGTTGTTGGGATTTTTTTTTGTCTTTCACTTTGGAACAATTTATCACCTGACAAAGACGCTTCTTAATGACACTTGTTTCCATTAAGAAATTATGAGGGAATCTCGTTTATTTCACGCGATGAATAGACACCTTGGGTTTTTTTTTTTGTCTGTCTTCGAGCAACCTCATTTCTGGTCTCTTCGAACGGGGGTCTAAATGATGATGCTTAACCACACACTTTCTCTATATCGTTCTCACCTCGGGTGTTGTATAGCTATTTATCCATACCCGAAATTTTCTCAGGGGGTTGAAAAGGATTTCATCTTTAACCTCGGGCCACCGGATACCTCCTATTTATGGCATCCTCGGATGTTCGTCATTGGTGGTTTTCATGAGTATTTTATTTTTTTTTGGGGGTTTAAAAATTTTATTTCGCGCCTGGTGATTGAGTTTAAAATTTCACACACCCACTTTGGCGTCGGACGAGCGCGGAGGCATTAAAAAAAAATAACCAAAATATGGACACAAAGTTAATAAGGACGAATAGAGAGAAGGAAGAGAAAAAAGTCAAATTCACGTATGTGTGGTGATCATAAGCGTTGTTGTTAGCTCGAGGAATCGGTTTCAGCACGAAAGGCAACCATCAGAGGCAAATCACACTTGGCACCAAATGATAGTGGTCGTAACAGTTGTTGGTGAAGATGATGATGATGATGACGACGAACCGATTCGAATTCCCTAACAGCAACTGTGGGCGCACGTGGTTATTTGGCGTTGACTCCTCCCCTTTTTGTTGACGACTATAATTTTCGTTAGAAGGCGAGAAATCTTGCGAATGAAGTTGATGAGGGGTATCGCTTTCATATATATATATAAGGTTCGGCCAAATCGTTTGATGGATGATGGAGTTGGATCGCGAATAATGAGTTTTGGGGGTCCGATTGACTCATTGCGAATTGGAAAGTAGCTTCTCGTGTTATTAATCACGCAAAATAGAGTTGTTGCGGTTATTGTTGTTGTTGTTGTTTGCCTTCGTGATGAGCATACGCTCGAGCTTTTATTCTTCTTCTTCTCGCACCCGTGGACAGAGAGGATTATAGAAGGGGGAGAAGTAGAATGAAAAAATAGGAACAGGTTCATTTTGTGTGTGTGTGTGTGTATACAGTGGTCACTTTAGTGGTTAATATACTCGTTAAGAAGGATCACGTGTGCCTTGGATGGGGCGTATTTTCTATAAGCACGTTGGTCCGGTGTCATTAGTTTGGTAGTAAGTTTGATTTACAAACGAGTGAACTGAGCCAATTAATCTCAAAAGTTCCACTTGGCAGATGAATTTAATTAACTAGATGGAAAATCGAGATAAAGGAAGAAAAAAGAAAATAAACTTCCTCAGGTTGGGACCTTACAAAAAAGACTCTTGAACTATTCTTTCATCTTCTTTTCACTAACGGCAATCATTTCTGAAACAATTGAAGAGTTGGGTGGAAAAACGGCGTAAATTTCACTTACGTCGTTATTCCTTAAAATGCATAAATTGAATCGTTTTAAACTAGTCTATAGCATAAATGCATTGGGTATGTTAATAAAATAAAATTAAAATAAAACAATTAGCCAAATGTGGTCGTGGACAGTGATGTCACATCCACATGTCGGTTCCATCAGTTCGGTTGGTCGAAGCAATGTTTGTTAAGGATGATGAAATAAAAAGCCAATGTGAAAAATAAAGATGAAAACAAAGTCCTACCTTAGACCAACTGACCGGATAGCCTGAAGATGAAAAATAACCGACGTTTCGCCTCCTTTTTTTGTAAAAAACTTTTACCTAGAGGCTTGGTCACGGTGATAAAACAAAATAAAACAAGACAAGACACAAACAGAAAAGACGAAAACCAACAATGAATTCTACCTCGTGCTGATCACAAACCTACCAACTATTCGTGCTCCTCCCTCCTAACTCGCGCCAGCACGCACTCACTGACAAAACCACATCACATTCGTACAACAAAAAGAACACTACCAACTAACTTAAGTTTTTCATCTTCAGGATACCCGATCAGTTGGTCTAAGGTAGGACTTTTTATTTTTCACCTTGGATTTTTATTTCATCATGATTTTTCGGGTAGGGAATTTTAAATTATTTAGAAAGGATGTTCGACCGGCGAAGAAGTGTTTCTTTCATACAAACCAGTTAGCCACATGTGGACAATGACGTCGCACTTAGATCCCATCGGTGAAGATGGCCTTATCGTAGTTCAATCTACATGTTTGGTTCGTTAATTTTCCAGTGGTGTACCATCTTACTTGAGTGTAACGATCGTTATGATCGCTAAATGACCCAACACTAAGATATTCTTTGTTTTTCCCTCCTCCTTGAGCCTTTTTGTTTTGTGCTTACGCTTGATATCTTTTTTCTAATGGAATACGCTACTTTATACACGGTAACGTTGTTGGAGAAAAAGCCAAAGCCCAGTTCGTTATTAGACATAAAGAACCCCACCGGCTTTACCATTGGATAATAGGAGAACACGAAGCAGAAGAAGAAGAAGAAGAAAAAAACAAAGAGTCAGCAATGAACATGAGTAATTCGGTGTCGTGGATGGATATCCGATGGTCAGGGGCGCGCGATATTTATATCATCTCATTATTATCTTAGCTCGGTTTCTCCGTTTAATGGAGCCGATCGTATCGTGGTGGCAAATAGGAAACGAGGCTGTGTCGAGGGGGAGCAGGTGGCCAAATGGAACCGGTGGGACGATGGCCGAGATTAGGCTTAAGCTTCTCCCCACATAGTCACCTCACCCGACACCATCTCCCCAAAGGATGACACACACAACACCGTTGTCGCTACGACGACCGTCGTCGTCGTCGTCGTCGTCTTTTGTGATCCAAATTTTCCAACGACGCCAAATCCTCTGGCCGAAAATTTCTCCAGCTTCGAAAGGATATTTTGGCTCGACTGATTTATGATCCTTTAAAAATCCAGAGGTGGTTACAAAAGCGTCACTCGAAAATGGAATTTTTGGTGATGTATGGACGCCCCTTAATTCGATTTTTTTTTCTGTTTCTGTTTCCTTTTTGTTGGTCTTTTATTTTTTGTTTCCTTTTCACTATAGCGACGATGATAGGGTTGTGTCGTTAAACACCTTCTCACGGTACCGAGAATACCTTTTTTTTTAGAGGTCTCGAGCTTCCTTCTTTGTTTATTTCTTTAGGGGGCGAGAAAAAAAAAAGGACGAGACACCTAGCGTCGCTAAAGCTAAATGAGATGGTGGCTCGCCGCTCTTTCACTCCCACACAGGAAACCTAATGTAATCTCTTGGCTGAAGTGTCACCCACGTTTTTATGAGTTTAAGTAATAGAGGTTGTGTGTGTGTGTGTTTGATTTTCATTCATTCGTCACCCGTTTTCGAAAAGAAAGAGAAAAGAAACATTTTCAAGCACAGACATTCCGTTTCAAGGCTACTATTTTTTTGCCCTTAGTGGTTACATTTTTGTTGTTGTTACTCTTGAAGTTTTAGTAATAAGAACCAGCCATTTAGCCAACACTATATTGAATCTAAAATGGATCTGACTTTAGACATCGAAATTATAACAATGCAACTGTAATAGGCTATATATTTATGTATTTATTTCTATTGATTTTTAACAATGCTGTAATTCGGCTATAAAAACTCTGTATCTTTGGCTGTACTAAATAGGTAGCATTTTACCCAGCAACACTCGAAAGCCTTAACGAAACACCAACTCGACGTGTCAATTTCTTTGAAACGACACGACATGGATCCGTCAAAATTGAATACACCCAAATGACTCACGGGCTATGTTTATGTTCAAAATTTCAGCTCTATAGGTCATCGGAAACTATCCAAAAAACATGCTCAAAGAGGTCCAAACATGTCATTTTCCTTAAACCGCCAACCGATCTTAAATGAATTTTTAAAAAAATATTATACATGTAAAGAGGTAAATGAAGCTAAGAAAAGCAATCATTACGTAGTCGAGCTTGGCTTTTAACATTTGGCAAGCTGAGCGCATCTTAAAACGCCAATGGAGAGACCTTTTCACCCGCGTTAGCGAGGCCAGGTGCGGGGGCGGAGGCGAGCGCGAACGTCATCGTCCGTGGTCAGTTCGACCTCTGAACTAAGAAGCAGCGTGCCTCCTTGCAAGGGGCAGCTGGGCCACTCCAGGTGATGCCATCAGCTTGTCACCTGTTGGCTGGGGCACAGCTTCAACCTCCTCGTTCGTCGAGATTTTCTACCCATACCCTCGATTTAACGTTTTCGCCAAGTTTACATCGTTGAATGGAGAGAGGTTAAAAGCAATTTGAATAACGACGATTCAGCTGCGCAATCAAAAGCTTTCGATAGATCTAAAGCTTTGTATCATTTGTGGTTGAAGAAGTGTTATCCGTTCTTTAAACAATTTTTTCATCTGTCCTTTAATAGGCACATCAGTTCTATTATTATTTTATGTTGTATTGTTTCCTTTGTGTTTGTTGTATTTGATGTAAATCAAATAAATAAATATAAATTTTTAATATAAATAAATTAGTTAGAAAAAAATACGTCATGACATTTTCCTGAAACTTGGTATCTTAATTTTTACGCTTTCTTTTAATATAGGGTGAGCCAAATGACACTTTATGTAGTATAGTATCTTACCATTATTTACACAGAATGGTAGTTTGCAAGTTTTCCAATAACTAGTGTACTTTGCAGATATACTGGTTATTGGCTTTAGAAGCTAATTTGGGGGGGGGGGGGTTCCATAATTTGACACTTCTATTTTTTCATGGGAAGGGAAGTTTAGATAGTCATTTTAATATGGACTCTATTTTGTTCAGATATATTCTATCGGAAAACTATTTTTAGTGATGAATAGGTACGAGTATATCGGACAGAATACCTTCGGGTGGTAAAGTTTTGTTATTTATTTTACAGTAATCGTGAGTAGCGCTTCAACAAACACGTTGGTGGAAACCTCTAAAAAAAACGAGACATTTTTTTAAATTTATTTTTCAACGTAGAACTACAAGAATGTTAGAACAAAAGCGCGAGACAATCCCCCCCTTCCCCTTCTTTTCTCCGGTACCCGTACTTTGGAGTTTTCTTTCATTTTATTTTTTTCTCTCAAACTCTCCGAACTAAAACTTTGGAAGGTTTAAAGTCTTCGCATAAACGAATTAAGCGAGGCAAAAGGTGAGGTCTTACAAAGGCACTGAGTCGAAATGTCAACAAAAAGAAGTGTGAGAGAGAGAGTCCCGCGTGTTGACCGTTCGTGACGGTCGGTTTTTATCATGCTTTTGCATTAATTGAATTTTGCGTGGCAAACGGACGAGGTCATTGCAACGTCCATTTCTTCAGCAACTGCTGATTCACACACGTGACGTCGTTTTGTCCCAACCCACCGCCCACGCACCCTATTGTGCGTCCACTTCCGGCCCCGGTGCGTGGGCGGAGTCCCCCTGACCCCTTGACTAGTAAAGGCTGACCGACCACGGTTGGTGGTTTATCCCGTTCCAGAAAAAAATATATTCATAAAGAAAGGGTTATACGAATGTATCTGTGTGTCGACGAAACTTGATGACAAGGATGCTCGACTCCCTACTACCACATACTTGTAAAGTGCTTCGATTAACCTCTGGGAGAAATTCAGGACCAAGTTTTGGACTCTTTTCTTTTTGTCTTTATCGACGGGATACAAAAAAAAAGCGAAAGGATGGACATAAAGCTTTTTAAATTGGGTCGTAAGAAGTCACTGTTGTTGGAGTGGACCGAGTGTTGTTTTGCTTAAGCTGTGAACTCGTTTTAAGCGTTTTATTTTATTGTTTTTCTTAACCATTTTTTTGGTCATGGTTCGCATCTCGTGATTGGCACCGACAACTACGTACTTCATAATGTCTTAGACGTTGTGTACTTGGACGCGCATCGTGCTCATTTTTGTTGTGTGTGATTTTTATTTTTATTTTTTATATTTTCTATATTCGTTGTTGAAGTGTACGTTTTGATGATTACAATTGCACATACACATAATAGATTAGATCGGAAAAGCGACTTGCCCATCCGTTGTTGTGATTGTTTCCTTTGTTCGTTTTTCACCTGGCTCGATGAGCGTGACGTCCCGCGCTGTTGGTGGTGGTTTTTTATTTCTTCAAATTTTCAATATAGCTAGTTGAGTTATATAAAAGTTGAAAATAATGACCCCCTCTTCCGTTTTCATATCGTCGATCGTTCCCATCGATAGCGACGACGACGACACCAGCTGGTCGATGATGAGAAAACGAAACCTTCATCCACCCAATCAGGGATCTCGAAATCAGTCAAGCGCGACGTGTCTTTCATGTTTGCTATTAGTTGAAAGACTTTTGTTGCCTTCGAGGCTATCGAAGTGTAAGCAGAAGGAAAGAGGAAAAAACGAGGAAGAACATCCTAAACCCAACTCGAAACATCCATTCGTAATTAGCTATTGGTCAGAACCATCTATTAACCTCTAATTTCCTGTCAAAGCAAAAAAAAAACATATATAGTATACAAAAAACGCAGATGGAGAAAAACGTCATTTGCAACTGGGTTCTCTTGGCCCTGAAGAAATGTTTTGTTTGTTTTTTTTATCTTGTTCTTCTTCTGCGAAGGTGGGGGTGGAAATCGGAAAGTGAACGTGTTCGCACAACAGGTACACAGACAGACAGGCTTGTTATTTTCTTTTCTTCTCGGTATCGAGTCGTCTTACGTCACAGTGAGAGTTTGGTTCGGTGAGATTTCCGTCTGAGGCGGATATAATTGCTCGCGTTAATTTTTTTTTTTTATTGTCGCGCCGCTAAGCGATGGGAACCGGTGGTCACGTGATTGGTTTGTTTGTCAATGGGTCGATTGTTTCCGATGAGAGATCTTGACGTCACGAGCGAGCACAGCGTTAATGGTTGACGAGACCGACCAAAAAACTCACCTGATGGTCGAGTTCTTCCAACGAATTCCTAAACTATGTGTCGGTCAAAGTTTGACACTTTGACAGAGTGTCAAAGTGTCACATCAATCGATGTTTAAGAAAGCACAAACTATTTTTAAGAAATGAAATAAAATGTTTTTAATTACACTACACATTCTCGATTATATCGAAGTGATAGGACCAAGCCTATTACGGATAAACGAAAATTCGAATACACTAATCCAGAATTTCGAATTATGTTTGGTATTATAACAAGTAGGCCTACATTGAATTGGTTCATTGGATTATGACCATCATGAACGTCTGTAGATGGAAGTAGGCTTATACGTTCAATACTCATCCATATATTTACTTATTTATTTATTTTTATTTAAAACGACACAAATGCATCAATAATTACAAAAGTAATTATTCACAATGTTATAAACTCAATCACAAGTGAAGCTAACATGAAGCGTATAAAAAGCCAACAACGTTGTACAAGTATAAAAAAAGGTGAACATGTAATGAATAATATGTATTTTATATTGTACAGTAGGTATATTAGCTTTCAATCATTTGTTTTGTTAAATTATTCACAACTATCGATAATCGATAATGATAATGTATCAATTTTTATATTAAATTAAAATATTTTAAATAAACTAACTTTTATAATATTTCAAATAACTAATTCTGACAAACCGAGTTAATTAGTGTCTTGCAAAAGCAACAGAGTTTCACCCTTTAGCTTTTTATTCACAGGCTTTACAAAAGTTGATCGATTGTTAACTTTTTTTTTCTTTGGACATTGTTAATCTTGATTGTTTGTTTTTCATAAATAGTTTTGTGTGTGAATCGGCTCTAAGCTATAATTTCAAAATGAAGGTTTTTATATTATCGTTGTTGTTGCTTGCCGTAATTTGCGTCGATTCAATCGTTTGGAACGTGTTTGGAAATTTCGCCTGGAAGAGGAGCTGTTAATTGATGGAGGAGCAGGCACTTGGGTCGTTATTATTATTATTTTTCCTGCTCGCGTGATGCGAACTCCTAATGGAGCCGAAGGCAAACATTTCCTTTTGCATCACCACTATCAATAGATGGCCGTTACGTAACGAAGGATGATTAGAGGTCGCCACCATCGCCGATTTATTATGCCACGCTCGACCGATAAAATTCAATGGAAGCCTCGTTAAAGGGTTGGCAGATGATTCCTTTCTTAACAGCCAATTGGCAGTCGATCGATTGCCAGGTGTCATCGGTCACCTCTTATTTTTATTATAATATGTACGCCACTTTACAAGTCCTTCCATGTTCGACCATCTTAGTCACTTCAACTCGTTGCACGCTTCTTATTCTTCTTCTTTTTTTCTCTCAACAATATTATCAATGTGTTTTTTCTTCTTTTGATGAGCGATGAGAGAGTCAGTCGTCGATCGGTTGACTTTTTAACCTCTCGATAGTTTTGTCGTTGCCTTTCTTTCATTCGACCTTTTTCCAATCTTCTTCCTCCTCCTCCTCCTCGCGATGATGATGGTGATGATGATGATCCATCGCCATTTGCATTCCGCTGCTCGTTTCGAACGAGTGTTCTTTTTAATAAATTGATCCTGCCAGGATGCTGCAATTCGACGTGTGGGTGGCCGACTTAATTCGATGTCTTTGATATCGTGCTATAAGACGAGTTCAATTGGTGGTCTCGAATAACGTCTTTGGCAATCGCTCTTCGAGATCGATTCTGGAAGCTATTTGCGAAATTTAATTTAACGAACTCTTAAACCGGCAAGTATAGAGATGATAGCCGATGATGGACTTGGCTTACAGATGGCCTCTTTTAAAACATGGGTGGGTTTTTGTTACTCCACTTTCAATATTAGTTGGTTTTTTTTTGTTGTTGTTTGGTTTGTTTTTTTGGCACCGTATTTTAAACGTTGTTTGATGTTGGTTTTTGAAGGGCTCTTTGGGCCCTCGGGTGGTTCGAGGCCTGTTAGATATAGCTAGTTGTTGGTGTTGTTGTTTAGCGGCCATTGAGTCAGCCGCACCAACAACACTAGTAGTAGTGGCCTTTTTCTCGCGAGGTGGCGGGCGTAATAGAGACACTTAGCGGGCTGCTTTATTGGACACAAATGGGCCTAATTACAGGGTTCGGAAAGATAATGAGCGGGCCCGGGTCGGAAGACGCAAAAAAAAAAAATTATCGTCGAATTTATTAATATCCGTTGGCGAAGTGGTCGGGCCTCCGATGCATCCGTCACGAGGGGGGAGCTGTCAGCAACTTACTCTTTTATCATCGTCTTCGAAGGGGAAGAAAATTAGAACACCTCGACCAACGAAAGGTGCTGATAGTGCTCTAAGGTGGATTTTATGAACTGCCCTTTTTTTTGGTATCTTTCTTGTGCTTTTTATAAGACTTTTGTCTTTTCACACTGGATCTTACAGGAGATATTTTTTTTACATATATATATATAAACAATATGTCTCCCCCCCCCCTTTTCTTCTTGTACGCCTACTTAGGTTTCTTTTTCAGAACTGTCGAAAGATAATTACAAGGTGACTGAATAAACAAGTTTTCAAATTTAATCAACTGCGGGGCACGTGTGTTGGAGCGTTTGACTTTTTTACTTGCAACGATTTTGTTTTTCGTCCAAAATCATCAGCTGTTGTTGTTGTTGTTGTTACGCTACTCGATTGACGTTTGACTTTGATATTGTATATCGATATATTGTTTTGCTTTTAATGTCATCAAGTGGATATATTATTTTTTTTGTCGTTAAGGATCATAGTAACTCATCTTTTTTGTTTTTCTTTCACAGACGTGACAATCAAACAACTGAAAGAAAAACTACGGGATTATGAAGAACGGCTAGAAACTTCCGCCATGGTAAACATTCGTTTCTCTTTCGATCTCTTCTTTGACAGAAACTTTTCCATTTTTCTTTCTCTGTCAATCTACTCGTACTGTGGTTGACGTTGTTCTTCTAGCGATGGGGACATCGATTTATTCATACATTTCTCTAAATACACAGGCCAGGGCGAAAGAAAAAGAGCGGGAGTTACAGCGCCATTTTGGTGACAAGGAGCGGCAGTTACAAGAGTCTCAGCTCCTCGTGGCCAGGAAATTGGGCGACGCCGAACACAAAGTTAGCAGCCTACAAAGTGGTAAGTTACTAAAACCTGATAATTCTTTTTTTTTTCGAACAACTAAGATTAAAAACTGAGTTTGCCACCATGATCAAAGAAAAGAGACTTTTGCTGTTAGTGGGAACTTCCGAATAACTATCTTCCAAATGGGAAAAAAAAGGTCGTTATTGATGGAACTGGTGGAAAAAAGTCGTTATTGATGAAACTTCCGGTTGATGATGTTACGATGTAACTTGGTGTAGTATCTTAAGATTAATACTGAGTTAGCCGTGGCCAAAGAAAGAGTGAAAGAGACTTTTGCTGTCAGTGGGAACTTCCAAACAAGTATCGTCCAAATGGGGAAAAACGTCGTTATAATCGAATTGATGGCACTTCCGGTTGATGGTGTTACGATATAACTTGGTGCAGTATCTAAGACTGATACTGAGTTAGCCATGGCCAAAGATACTTTTGCTGTTAGTGGGAACTTCCATATAAGTTATTGTTCAAATGAAAGAAAAAAAAAGATTCGTTATAATCGAATTGATTGAACTTCCGGTTGATCATGTTACGACATAATATAACTCGGTGTAGTTACTGGAAATATTATCTTCAGATGAATAAGATAAGTTTTGCGTTAGCCATCTACCGGTCGGTAGATTTTTGGGAATTTTTTCGTCAAAAAAATTTGTGGCATTCCAATAGGATGATGGCATTCCTTCTCTGACCAAATAGACACTGGTATGGAAATGTTAGGCCCACCTGTCGGATTCACCTAAATCATTATTCGTTTCGCTACCTCGCGAAGATCCACGACTTTGAACCCAGAATCATCATCATCTTGTCGTCTCCTATTCGTTTTTTTTACGATTTTCGCTTCTGAGCTTTTTCTTTTATACTTGTTTTTTACCATTTAACCTTTTTTTTTATGGCTCAGTCATAAAAAGTGTGGCCCCATAGCTCGCAACGTTGTTGTTGTTGTTGGTCCGAGCCAATGGTAAAGTGTCGAGTGCAATCTGGTCTTCCGACTAAATTAGCTCGTGCTCTGAATGACTGATAGTTAGCCGCTCGCAACGACCTCTATAGCTAACGTTAGGGCCCATTGCGCGCCCCAATACGCGGCCATTTTTCTTGTTCGTTAGTTTTTTTCATAAAAATAAATATTCGTGATCAACATTGGGTTTATGGGAGGCATAAAACGTTGAGCCACGTTCCTTTATTTTATTTTTTTTAATTTATAGAGGCTTGGGGAAGAAGTTGAACATGAGTTCCCTTTGTGGTAAAAATTTTAACGACCCCATTTATCAGTTTCTAATGAATTTTCTTCCAACAACTACCTGTAGCTTGTTTCAATTTTATTTTCCTTGTCGTTACAAAGGAGAGGAAAGTCGTTTGAGTATTGTTTTCGATCGTCATTATTTTTTAGACTTGTTGTTTCCCCAGTCACATTCAGATATTAATATGAAAACAAAATATTATCGAGTTTTTGAAAATATTTCATGCCTACGAAATTTTGTTGCTCATGATTTTGATTTGATTGAAATTTGACATTGTAAAGCAACTAAAAACATATCGAAGAAATCACTTATATTAGAATTTGGTAAAAAAGTTTCTAGGATGGAATTGACAATTTAAAGACCCGTCGATTATTTGTATTTTTTGGTGCTCGTTCTTTTTCCGATCAAACTTCTTAGAACAACACAAAGTAACAAAAAAAGAAAAAGGAAATAAAACGGAATATGAAAGTTTAGTGTCTTCGCTCAGCATGAAGTCACCGTTAATTTGCATCACGACTAACTTTTTTTCCCCCTCAACGTCTTTTGTTCTTCCACCATAGAAAGTTTTTCCGTTGCAACTCTTTCGAGTGTTTGTTCGTGTAAAGAGTGAAAGCGAGCTCGCTAAAAGGCGAAAGAGGGGCTGAACAAGACGAATAAAAAGAAGAAGAAGAAGAAAAAAGAGATTTTATCGACTTAAACAAATGAGGCGAGAGGGGGTGGGGAGAAACGAAAAGGAGGCAAAAAGAAAGATTTTTCCTTCTGGTTGAACTCGAGCCGCGATTTCGTTGTTTGTAGTACCACAACTTAGAAACTACTAAACCATTCAACTTAAACCTTAAAAAACACACTTCGACACCGGGATGTACAAAATCGTACAATTTTATTGACTATATATTTTTCAAACTTCAATATCCAAGATGGGTCTCATGATATCCGTTTTGTAAAATATGGTAAAAATTAGGAAAATTGCTCGAAAATGAACAGTTATTCATTAATCACACTAGGAATATAATGAATTGAAATAAAAGTGAATTTTATGCACAACACTTTTGATTTATTTATGCTTTTATTTTTATATGACATAAAAAAATTAAATACTGGACATGTTTCGGAGCGCTAGGCTTTGAAATGAGCCTAAGTTTGAGTCTAATGAGCCTAATCTTAAAGAGCCTATTAATAAGCCTACATTAAATGATTTTTTGAAACATTTAATCAAATTTTGCTTAAAGATGTTTAACGAAAGTATTTGCAATTAAAAAAGAACTTACCCAATTTTGCTGATGTATTAGACCCTTGGTCTAATACATCATTCAAGACAGCATCCAAAAGAGGATAAGAGGACAATACAATATACATATACAATATGCATTTTTAATATGTCGAAACTAGGGTCTTCCGAGACGAGACCTATCTTGGCAGTTCTAAACAAACTGTCTTAAATTGTATATTAAAATAGTCGGTAGTCATAAACGCGAACGTCAGCGTCGACAATACTTTTAACGCCAGATTTGGGTCCATTCATAACGCCACTTATTTTTCATTACGCAACGGAGTGTTTTCTTCACGGGACAATTAATGGAGATAAACGTTTTGTGTGTGTGTGTGTGTGTGTATATAGTGTCGTGAAGCGTGCCAACCTTTACGCGAAGGCCGTTTAGAAATTGAAATTTGTTTTTAAGTGGGTTTCGATTTAGAGAGAGAGGAACAGCCAACACGTGTCCTAAACAGGTCTCCGAGTTACGGCAGAAGCTAGTCCAAGGGGGTGGCCAAGGCGAGTGAGCCTCGTTAGACGATGACACACATCTTCGTTCGTAAATCTTTCCACCAAACTAGTCTTTTCATCTTTCGCTCAGAATCGAGATCTTCTACTAAATAGATGTAAAAGTAAAATAATTATGACGAGTTACCCAAAAAAAAGTGGCTGTCTATCCTTGGAAGAGTTATCGAAGCTATTGGGATGAAGAGGTCGGAGGTCAGTTGATATTTGGAATCGGGGATTAGGTTGTAGACGTGAGTGGAGACTGGAGAGTTTTGCCAAGGGATTTTACTTTTTGCAGAGCAGTTTGTTTTTTCTTTCGATGCTGCTGCTTCTTCTTTTATTGGCGTGTTTGTCTACAATCTGCACGTCTCCTTCGCCTCGTAACCCTTTGGATTCAATCGTAAAGCACTTTTTATGCGAATGTTGAATGTCTTTAACCTGCTCAAGCAAGAAAGGGTGAAATAGTATGTAAGTTAGTAGCAGCGGTAGAGTTGATAATCATATAGGAGTAGCGGTTTAATACCGTTTTGGTGAATTTCGAAAGTTCGAACGTCGGTTAGTGAAATGGCTTCTTAAACGATGTTGTCTTTAACCCGATCGTTACCCGAATTTCACGGATAGTGGTTGGTCGAATCGATTTAGTGTGGTAATTTGAGATTCACGGGTATTGTCTTGAAAAGACGAGCGTTGGATGACACTATTCAAGCTCGTCAAAACTCGCAAACTATTTATCCGTGTTATTAGTATTTATCGTTCAACTACAAGACTTGTCCGACATTGAACATTTATTTGAAAAATTTTAGGCCGCATGGTTTCTGTCATATTTATTTATTCATTTACAATTTAACGTCTAACTAGGGACAAAGCACACAGTGAAAAAAAAAACAATTGACACATGATGTTATTTATTTATTTGTGTATATACATCCCAAAAGAGACAAAACAACAATACGAAATCAAGGCAAATCAATACATAAG